>VWZI01016948.1:1284767-1308598 GCA_013396835.1 Psilopogon haemacephalus | reverse complement strand
TCAAGGCCAGGCTGGATGAGGTCTTGAGCAACCTGATCTAGTGGGAGGTGTCCCTGCCTATGGCAGGGGTTTGGAACTGGATGATCTTTGAGGTCTCTTCCAACCTAAACCATTCTATGATTCTAAGTCTTAGCAGCACTAAGCAGCAGTGGGGGGGCCCTTGGATTTTCTGGGATGGAAAACATTTTTCTCATTTGTTCAGAGGCTTCAAAGCTTGGTTTTAAGTGTTTAAGTTACGGCGATAGGAACTGAAAGGTGGCAATGGCAAAGAGTAAACAACATTTGCATAGCAAAACCAGTTTGACAACTGGATTTATAAATATTGCAAACCAAAGGGGAAAAAACTCAGGTCATGTTTCAAGCAGAATGTAGTGGTTTGGGGCTTTTCTCCCCCTCCTAGACTTTCATGAAGGCAGTTTTAGGTTGTCCTTTCCCGTGGATGTTGTTTCATGTGAGCTTTAGTTGAAAAGGAAGCTGAGGTATTGAACTGCCACACACAGACCCACGCTTGGCAATAATCAGTGTCCCAGAAGCTGCTAAGGACAGATTCACCTCCCCAGTTCCATGCTCTAAATCTGTTTATCATTGCTCCTTATCTCCTGGGTGTGTTCTACACCCCTCTGCATGCAGACCTCCCACAGGTCTTGATTAAAAATCCACTGCTATGGTACCAAATCTGACTAAAAGATCTGCAGTGCCAAGCAAAGAGGGCAACATTGCTGTGTTCTAGCAATTACTTTGCCTCATTGCAGCCGAGATAACCCTGAAGTCAGGGAGTTTGTTCTCATCAATTCCAGTTGCTGTTCATTCAACACCTGTAAAAGCAGGAAGGAGCCTGACATGGTTTCAGGAGTGGTTTTAAAACTCACTTTCAGTGTCGGATGTGCAGCAGCTTGAAGAGTGAGAGCTATAATAGAACTATAGATATAAATAATAGACACATTCCGAGGGATTGTGCTGGGTTTGGATCCAAAAACACAACCAAATCTTTACACAGAGGCAGCCTAGCAGTCTCCAGCCTCACTAATCTTGCACACACAGTCCAATTTCCAGACCCTGCTATTAAAGGCAGCCTGAGTAAGAGTTCACTTGGAGACAACACTGACATTCAGACATGAAAAAGGCTCTTGAAGATGGCTTTGACACCTTCAGAGCTGGTAATACTTAAAAAGACAAAATACCAGGGCTGCCTTTCTGCTTTCTCTTGACTGACAGGGATGTTTGATGCTGTAGAATCATAGAATGGTGGGGTTGGAAGGGACTTCTGGAGATCATCCAGTCCAACCCTCCTGCTAAGTCAGGGTCACCCAGGGCAGGTTGCACAGACATGCATCTAGGCAGATCTTGAAAGTCTGTAGGGAAGGAGACTTCACAACCTCTCTGTGTAACCTGTTCCAGGGCTCCAGCACCCTCACAGGGAAGAAGTTTTTTCCTTATATTGAAGTGAAAGTTCCTGTGTTGTAGTTTGTGTCCATTGCTCCTTGTTCCAGCATTTGGCACTTCTTAAAAGAGCCTGGCCCCATCCTCATGACCTCCACCCTTTAGCTATTAAGAAGATGCCTTCTCAGTCTTCCTTTTCTCCAGGCTAAAGACCCTGAAGTCTGTCATCCTCTCCTTGTAGGAATGCTGCCTCAGTCCCCTAAGCATCTTTGCAGTCTCCACTGGACTCTCAAGCAGTTCCCTGTCCCTCTTGAACTGGGGAGCCCAGAACTGGGCATAGTCTTCCCAGGTGTGGCCTCATCAGGACAGGTGAGGGGAAGGAGAACCTCCCTTGCCCTGATGGCTGTCTCAGACAACATCCTGTGGTGTTTCAGCCTGAACTACAGTGTTTCTCTTTTCCCTGTGAGGATGACAGAGCCCTGGAACAGGCTGCCCAGGGGAGTTGTGGAGTCTCCCTCTCTGGAAATATTCAAAACCTGCCTGGATGTGTTCTTGTGTGATCACCTCTGACAGGAGGGACTGGATCAGCTTTGGAGGTCACTCTCAGCCCCTGACATTCAGTGATTCTGTGTTTCTGTTTTCAGTGCTGCTGCTCTAAAGCAGAATTAATTAGGCAGCCCTAAAAGAAGTCGGATGTGTACTGAGCCCCATTCTGCAAGGCACTGTGCAGTTCTTCCAGCAAGCCTTAGGTGGCTTTTCCCTTCCAGAAGCCAGCTGTGCTGTTAGAACTCCCAGGTTGGCTCCCCTTTGTACCTTACAACCTTTCTGGCCTTGGAACCTCAGCACCTTTGACACAGGAACTGCTAAATTCAGAGATTCATAGAATGGTTTGGGTTGGTAGGGACCTTAAAGATCGTTGACTCCCAAGCCCCCTGCCATGGGCAGGGACCCCTTCCACTAGCCTGGATTTGTGTTTGAGACTGCCCTGACCCAGGTACAGGACCTTGCACTTGACCTTGTTGAACTTCCTGAGACTGGCTTGGGCTCAGCTGCCATAGACCTGCAGGAGTTTTCCTGCTGAATGCAGGCAGCCCTGCAGTCACTCACAGATCTTCACACAGCCTACCTGAAAAGGGTAAAAGTCTCCTGAAATCAGGTCTGTTGCTGCATGCTTAAGCAGCCAGCTTCTCCTGTGGTACTGGACTTCTTCAAACCTTAAATTGTTGCAACCTGAAAGCTGCTTTGATATTCCCCTGGGTGGTGTGTGCTGGCAGCTGGTGTCAGTGTCAGCACAGAGGATGCTTCCACACAACATCCCATGCCCAGCACAGTGCTGGTGCAGGCAGGTGGCTGTCAGGAGTCCCTGAGACACCTGCTCTTCTTTAGTCTGGAGGAGAGAAGACTGAGAGGGGATTTAATCAATGTTTATAAATATTTGAGGACTGGGGGACAGGCTCTGCTCACTTGCTTCCTGGGATAGGACAAGGAGCAGTGTTGGAAGCTGCAGCACAGGAAGTTCCAGCTCAACACAAGAGGCAACTTCCTTCCTGTAAGGGTCCCAGAGTGTTGGCTCAGGCTGCCCAGAGAGATTGTGGAGTCTCTTTCTCTGGAGCCTTTCAAGGCCTGTCTGGATGTGTTCCTGTGTGACCTGGGCTAGATTGTCTGGTCCTGCTGTGGCAGGGAGGTTGGACTCAATGATCTTTTTGGGTCCCTTCCAACCCCTGACATCCTGTGGTCCTGTGATCCTGTAACTCAGGCTTCTTCACTGGCCTGCTCAGATGCCTCCTCAATTCCACTTCTTACTTTCTCGTGGTATTAGGTTTGGACAGAGAGCTGTATTATATAGAATGGTCTGAGTTGAAGGGACCTCCAAAGAGCATCTACTCCAAACCCCACAACTAGATGAGGTTGCCCAGAACCCTGTTGAGCCTCACCTTGAACAAACCCAGGGGCCCAGACCACTTTCCTGGTCAACCTGTTGCAGTGTTCCACTACCCTCAGGGTGCAGAACTTGTTCCTAGCATCCAGTCTAAGTCTGCTCTTCTGTAATCTGAATCACTTCCCTATTGCTGCTACTAGCAGGTCTGATTATCAGTGCTAGGGAGCAGGTAGTGATGATGATAAAAACTTTCACCAAGTCCCTAAAATGACTTTTTTTTTTTTTTTTTTCCCCTCCTCCCCACCAAAGAGAGTGAGGTATTTTCTGGTTGCCAGTTGGTTTTGATTAGAATCAAACTCTTTCCTCCTGCTGTTACCCTTCCCACTCGTCCGGAATTTGAAAAAAAATCAGATGAAAACTGCTGGAAGAATACTGACTCCGATGTTATTTTCATGAAATACTGTGGGAACAGTTCCATAATAGAGCAAGTGACAAACAGCCACATTCCAGCTGGCAGGAGAGGAAGGAAAAAGGAAAAAAAAAAAAAAAAAGAGAAAAGATGGATGAGAAGGGAGGGTGAGTGGCTTTGGAAGGAAGTATTAAATGAAGAGGGGAGAATAAGAACTGACTAAAGTGTGAAACGTTAGAGGGAAGCTGAGAAATGTGGCATATTGCAAACGGGCAGAAAAAGTTGCAGGAAAGAGAAGGGAGACAGATAATGAGCAAGTTTTTTTTGTGCTGGGAGTCTTGTGAAGTTCAGCAGAAGCTCTGAAGATAAAGCAAAGTTAAGAGTTCAGAAGCAGAGGAGAGTGCACACCAAGTGTAGACAGTGAGACTGCAGCACCCTCAGCAAGTGTGCAGATGGCACCAAGCTGAGTGGTGAGGTTGGCAATAGTGAAGGATGGGATGGGTGACATCCAGAGGGACCTGGACAGGCTGCAGAGGTGGCTCAGGAGAACCTCGTGAGGTTCAATAAGGTACAGTGCAAGGTCCTGCACCTCATTCAGGGCAATCCTAGATATCAGTCCAGGCTGGGGGTAATGAGATTGAGAGCAGCCCTGTAGAGAAGGACTTCGGGTGCTGGTGGGTGAGAAGCTGGGCAGGAGCCAGCAATGGGCACTGACAGCACAGAAAGCCAAGGGCAGCCTGGGCTGCATCCACAGCAGTGTGGCCAGAGATGGAGAGAGGGGATCCTGCCCCTCTGCTCTGGGGAGACTGCAGCTGCATCCAGCTGTGAGGCCCCAAATACAAGAAGGACCTGGACCTAGGGCTGTGTCCAGTTCTGAGATCCTCAACTCAAGACAGACATGGAGTGGGTCCAGAGGAGGCCACCATGATGATCAGAGGGTCTCTGCTATGGGGACAAGCTGGGAGAGTTGTGGCTGTTCAGCCTGGAGGAGAGAAGGCTGCAGGGAGAGCTTAGAGCTGCATTTCAATATCTGCAAGGGAGCTGCAGGCAGGCTGGGGAGGGACTGTTCAAAAGGGCCTGTAGGGATAGGCCAAGGGGGAAGGTTTGGAAGTGGAGCAGGGCAGAGTTAGGTTGGAGGAGGAAGCTCTGTACAGTGAGAGTGGGGAAGTGCTGAACAGGTTGCCCAGAAAGTGTGTTTGAGGCCCTGTCCCTTGAGACATTCAAGATCAGCCTTGATGTGGCTCTGGGCAGCCTGCTCTAGTTGGAGGTGTCCCTGCTGCCTGCAGGGGGTTGGCCAAGATGACCTTTGAGAGTCCCTTCCAACCCAGTGCAATCTGTGAAAGTACTGAAAAACTGAGGAGAAAATGTAAAACAGTGCCCAAAGCTGCTGGGAAATTCCATCTGAGCTATGTGAGTGCAGTCTCTGTGTAACAAGAGAGTAAATTTAGAAGCCAGCTCTGTATTTTAGGCAACTGTCATAATTACTTTCTGAGACTAACTGAGCAGACAAGTGAAAGTCTTCGGTTCCTCTTCCCCACTTCAGAAAGGTTTCCTTTCTGAACAGATCATTCCCTGGCATCTAAGCAGTCACCTTTCATTGCTTGACACCTGTGTCCCCGGGGAAGGGTTTGATGAACTTGTAAACAAGCTCGGTGCTTGGAGCCTGAGACGAGCATGAGGGTAGACAGCAGACATCATATCTGTGCACCCACTGGAGGAGTTCAGGACAGGACTCCTGTCCAACGTCATGAGTGACTGCTGGCAAGGATGTGCCACTTGTCCTTTTGGCTTTAACTGCATCAACTGGAGAACACAAAGATGGCAAAGCAACCACAAATCTGCACCCTGGAACTGGCCACAGCTTCATTTCTCCATTCATTGATGCATTTCTTCAGGGAGGTCTCAGGTCTACTTGGATGCTGTTGATCTGTTGACTGACCTGTAGAAGGTCTCCCTGTACTCAACACTGGTGTGGCCACATCTTGAGTACTGGCTTCAGTTTTGGGCCCCTCACCACAAGAAGGATGTTGAGGGAGAAGTTCCAGAGAAAGGCATCTGAGCTGATGAAGGGTCTGGAGAACAGGGCTAGGGAGGAGCAGCTGAGAAACTGGGGTTGTGCAGCCTGGAGAAGAGGAGGTTGAGGGCAGACCTCATTGCTCTCTACAGCTCCCTGAAAGGAGGCTGCAGTGAGGTGAGAGTTGAGCTTTTATTTCCCTGGTGTCAGTTGATAGAAGAAGAGGAACAGCCTAAAACTGTGCCAGGGGAGGGTTAGGTTGGAGATTAGGAAAAAATCATTTGCTAGAAGAGTGGTGAGAGACTCGCACAGGCTGCCCAGGGAGGTAGTGGATTCCCTGCCCCTGGACGTGTTCAAGAAACCTGTGGCCATGGCACTTGGGGATGTGGTCTTAGAAGTCTGCTCCAATTAAAACAGTTCTGTAATTCAATGTGAGAGAATCTCTAGGAGTATGAATGGGAGAGAAGATTGCTCTACTCTCATGCCATGGCAGTTCGTTCTCACTAAGATCCCATCTGCCACCAAACACTTGAAAGAGGACCCTTGCAATTGTGCCATTGTATGTGTCCTGTAGAACTGTTGCAGCTCATCTCCACATTTAGATCCCTGCAGAACTCCTCTGGATGTTGGACCACAGTTGTAGACCACTGGAGTAAGCTGCTCTGCCTCAGCTAAGATGAGATCCACTCAGTTCTCTCAGAGTGACGTGGAGGTGAAATCAGGGAGACAACTGTAAGGTGCCCAAAGCCGCTTCCCCAAACGATTCTTTCATCAAATTACACAAGAAGCAGCTTCACTTAAAGCACTTTAAAGGGTTTGTTGGGTTGGTTGTTTGGTTTTGTTTGGTTTTGTTTTGTTTTTTCTTCACGGAGAGCTTGGAAATTTGTTACTTTCCATTCTGACTTTGATTGAAGTTTGACTTCGAAATCTCCAGAGTAGTGCTGCGAGATGAAAAGAAACCTAGAGGAGCTGGAAACATTTCCTGGATCACTGAGCCATTGCCCTGACTTCTTGGGCTGTACAGCTGACAAACCTATGTGAAATAAAATTCTCATCCTTCACGCAGCTGTGCCCAGGGGCAGTTCTAGGTTCTGGCTCACTTCTAATAAAATGTGGGCAGGAGCTGCAGGAGAGTGATCGATCCTTCAGGTCTTTGCTCCCTACCAAAAAAAAAAGGCTGTAAACCATCAGGCAAACATAAAAAGGAATGAGTAAAAAGGTGAAGGGGCTGGTGTCACAGTGAGCTATCACCTTGATGCTGTTAGTTGGGATGAGACATTGGTGTTCTGCTGCTTCTGCTGCTGGAACTACTCTGACTGGTAATGGGTTTGGTCCCCGAGGGCCAGAGCAGAGCAGCTGAGACAACATTTAATCCAGCAGATGAAGGTACAGCAAATGCCACAGGCAGTGTTCAATTTTGTGTGTTAGCAGCAAGGGATAGACATTTAAAAAGTGGAGAAATGGCAACCTTGTGTGATGGGATGTGATGGGAAATCATGGCATTTGTCCTGAGCTGGCCTCGGATGCAGTAACTCTGCTTTCTTTTGCTGCTTCTGTGTGATGGGGAAAAAGAAATCGATGGTGCAAGCAGAGAATCACAGAATGGGTTGGGTGGGATCATCCAGTGCCAACTCCTTGCCATGGGCAGGGACACCTCCCACCAGCCCAGGTGGCTCAAGGCCTCATCCAGCCTGACCTTGAACACCTCCAGGGAGGAGGCATCCACAGCCTCCCTGGGCAGCCTGTGCCAGTGTCTCACCACCCTTGAAACACAGAATTTCTTTCTAATCTCCAGGTTTATGTTTCCCACAAAACAAAATTAGAAGGGTATGATATGGTTCTGTGAGATCACAGAATCACAGACTGTTGGGGGTTGAAAGAAACCTCCAGAGATCATTGAGTCCAAGCCCTGTGCCAGAGCAGGATCACCTAAAGCAGGTCACACAGGAGCACATCCAGGCAGTTTTTGAAAGTCTCCAGAGCAGGAGAGTCCACAACTTCTCTGGGCAGCCTGCTCCAGGGCTCTGCTATGCTCACATGGAAAGAGTTTTCCTTCTGTTCTTGTGGAGCCTCCTCTGCTCTAGCTTGCAGCCAGTGCCCCTTGTCTTGGACATCTCTGAGCAGAGCCTGGCTTCATCATTCCAACACTGCCCTGCTCATCTTTATCAGCAGGAATGAGGTAATCTGTGGGAATTGGAGAGAAATTCAGGTTTAGTGCTGAGAGCCTTCCTTCGAAAGCAGGAGGAGAGTTGCAGAAGGAGGCTCCAGGATGCTGATCAGTCTTGCACAGTGCAGTGACAAACCACTCAAGGTCTTAAGGGATAAGATCTCCATCTGAAGCAGAACAGAGACCACTTACATTTAAGTTTTGCTTTGTTTTCTTTAGCCTTCTGTTAGCTTGAGGAATGTGAAACGTCTGAAATGTCACAGTGGTTATTGGGAGAAGGAATCAAAGCGGAGCTCTTTCAATTGTTCATTCCTCAAAGGACAAAAAAAACCCAAGCAAAACCTAAACCTTCTATTTTATTTATTTTTTTTCTCATTAAGTACAAGGCAGACTGAAATCTGTATCCTGTCAGCCATCCCAGGCTGTTGATGCCTCCTCCCTGGAGATGTTCAAGGCCAGGCTGGATGAGGGACTATTGACAAGGTCTTGTAATGACAGGATGAGGGGTAATGGGTTTAAAGTGGCAGAGGGGAGATTTAAACTGCATGTTAGGAGGAAGTTGTTTGCAGTGAGGGTGGTGAGACACTGGCACAGGTTGCCCAGGGAGGTTGTGGCTGCTCCCTCCCTGGAATTGTTCAAGGCCACGTTGGATGAGGCCTTGGGCAACCTGTTCTAATGGGAGGTGTCCCTGCCTATGGCACAGAGGGGTTGAAACTGGATGAACTTTGAGGTGCCTTCCAACCTAAACCATGGTTCTATGATTCTGATTCTGTGATTCCATGTTTAAGGCCAGGTCGGATATAGCCTTGAGCAGCTGAGCATAGCTGAGAGGTATCCCTGGGCATGGTGGGGAGGGAGGTTGGAGTAAATGATCCCTGAGGTCCCTTCCGACCTCAGCTGTTTCACGACTTGCAGGTTGGGTTCCATGGACACATTTCCATCGCTCTGCTGAACCGTAGCCTTTAGGTGGCAGCATGGGAGAGGAGTTTGGAGCCGTGGACTGGACACCAGCTAGAATGCAACTCGGGGGTGAGCATGACAAGCAGGCAGGAGCAGGCTTGTAGGTAGTCTGCTCAGAATGCAAGTCACTGCCAGGTCAGGTTGGGAGCAGTCGGGAAGTAGAAAATGCAGGGATGCCTGGAGATGCCTTCCTCATGTTTCTGCTTTCAGTGCTTCTTTCTTGTGTCAAAGGGATGTGTGCATCTCCAGGTATAGGTCTGTGTGCATAGCTTTTGACACTGCTATTGAGTTAAAATGTTCTGCTTTACTAAATGTGAAAGCCTCTACTCTGTCCTCTCTTTTTTCCTTCCTCTTTTTCTCTCCTTTGCATTTTTCTTAAAGAGAACTTCTGGGTTGGAAGCAAGGACAAGGGTAGAGTCTTGTGTCTGGGAAAGGACAACCTTGAGGAGCAGTACAGGCTGGGGTTGGTTTGTTGGAGAGCAGCTCTGGGGAAAAGGACCAGGAGGTCCTGATGAACAACAGAATGCCATGAGCCAGCAATGTGCCCTTGTGGCCAAGAAGGCCAAGGACAACCTGGGGTGGATTAGAAGGGCTGTGCTGTGTTGGTTCAGAAAGGTTCTTCTGTATCCTCTGCTCTGCCCTGGTGAGGTCACATCTGGAATATTGTGTCCAGTTCTGGGCCCCTTGGTTCAAGAAGGACCTCAGGGAACTGCATGAGGATGTCCAGATCACACCCACAAAGCTGCTGCAGGCAGTGCAACATCTCCTGTGAGGCCAGGCTGAGGGAGCTGGGGCTTGGAGCAGAGGAGCCTGAGGGCTGCCTTCATTGCTGTGATACAGATGTACAGGGCTGGTGCCAGGCTCTGCTGAGGGATGGCCAAGGACAGGATAAGGGGCACTGGGGGCAAGATGGAGCAGGGGAGGTGCCAGGGAACAGAAGGGATTTTTTTTTTTCCCCAGTGAGCATGCTGGAGCCTGGGGGCAGGCTGTTCAGAGAGGCTGTGGAGTCTCCTTCTCTGGAGACATTCAGACCCCACTGGGATATGTTCCTGTGTGACCAGCTCTAGGTGATCCTGCTGTGGCAGGGGGGCAGGACTGGATGATCTCTGGAGATCCTTCCCAACCTCTGACGTTCTGTGATGCTGTGATCCTCATTTTGCTTTGTGGACAAGTCCCTTCAGAGACAGTGGCTTTAATTATTTTTAGCTTAATTTACTAAGTAAGCTAAAATGAATTAGGAGCAACCACTTTAATTCTACATGAATAATTTAGTCCACCAATTTAAGTGAAGTGCTTTCCTAGTCATTCATGAGCTGTCTCAAGCCTGGCATCTAGGCTGTTTAATGACCAGTGGCTTTAGGTAGCAGGAGACAGACACAGTCTCCTTGTCCTTTCCATTTGCATGTGCAACCACAGAAGCAATCTAAATGAAGCTGAAAAGTGATCTTTTCTGGATTGGACTTTTTTTCCCCAGTGATTAATATCTGATATCTGAGATATGCACTTAACTAAGCCTGTCGTGCCTGGAGAACCCTGCTGCACACAAATGAATAATTAATTGAGGTTTAAAAGCCAACATTTTTATGCCAATGGATATAGTACTCCACAGTTTCTCTGCATGAGGTTCAGCCAGTCCAAGTGCAAGGTCGTGCACCTGGGTAGGGTCAACCCCAGACACAAATCCAGGCTCGGGGCAGAGTGGGCTGAAATAGCCCTGAAGAAAGAGCCTTGGGGATATTGGATGCTGAGCAGCTCCCCAGGAGCCAGCAGTGCCCTCATGCAGCTGTGTGCTGGGCTGCAGCCAGAGGAGTGTGGGCAGCAGGGCAGGAGAGGGGATTGTGCCCCTGGGCTCTGCTCTGCTCAGACCTTACTTCCAGTCCTGCCTCCATTGCTGCTGTCCCCAGCAGAACAAGGACACAGAGCTGCTGGAGAGAGACCAGAGCAGGGCAGAAAAATGATCCCAGGGCTGGAGCAGCTCTGCTGTGAGCACAGGCTGAGGGAGCTGGGGGTGTGCAGCCTGCAGAGGAGAAGGCTCCAGGGGGACCTCAGAGCTGCCTGCCAGTGCCTGAAGGGATCCTGCAGGAAGGCTGCAGAGGGACTTTTGCTGAGGGTGTCTGGAGACAGGCCAAGGGGGTTGGTTTGGAGATGAGGAAGAGCAAGGTTAGAGTGGAGCTGAAGAAGAAGTTGTTGAGTGTGAGGATGGTGAGAATGCCCTGAAGATGTTCCAGGCCAGGTTGGATGAGGCCTTGAGCAGCTGAATTTAGGGGAGAAGTGCCCATGACAGAGTAGAGGTTATTCCATATTTGGACAGCAAGCTGGGGTGGTAAGTCTCATGGATTTATGATGAGAGTAGCAAGTGAAGGAGGATGAAGGCTGCATGCCTGTTGGAATGACAGCCTGCACACTTTGGAACCCAAGTGGTCACACCAAAGTGCACACAGAAGTAGATCAATATGCATAGGAGATGCTTCCCTTTAATTTAGATGATGGCTGCTCAGAGAATGAGCTTGACTTTGATGGCTTCATTGTTATGTAGATTGTGCAGTGCCTTGACTTCTCTGGCATTTTGCATGACAGAGGAGCACAGGGTAAGGATGAGGAACCCTTCTAGGAAGTAGTAAAGAAGATAAAGTATTTAGCTGCAGCATCTGCATTTCTTTCGTGTGCTTACATATTGATTGCACTGTCACTCATAGAGTCCTGGGATGGTTTGGGTTGGAAGGGTCCTCAAACATCATCCAGTTCCACCTGCCCTGCTATGGTCAAGGACACCTTGACCACATTGCTCAAGGCCTCATCCAGCCTGGCCTTGAACACTACCAGGCAGGGGACATCCACAGTCTCTGTGGGCAATCTGTTCCAGTGTCTGCCCAACCTCACTGTCACTAAGCTGTGTCCCAAAGTGCCATGGGCACACACTCCTTGAACAACTAACTCCAGGGGTAGAGACTCCACCACCTCCCTGCACAGCCTCTTCCAACCCTTGACCAATTTTGCAGTGAAGAATTGTTTTCCCAATATCCAACCCAAACCTCCCCTGGCACCATTTCAGGTCATTTTCTATTGTCCTGTCACTTGTTACTGGGGAGAAAAGCCCAACCCCTACCTGGCTCCAACCTCCCTTCAGAGACTTGTAGAGGGCAATGAGGTCTCCCCTCAGCCTCCTCTTCATATACAGGATGTCAGAAGTTGGAAGGGACCCAAAGAGATAATTGAGTCCAACTCCCTTGCGAGAGCAGGACCAGACAATCTGCACAGGTCACACAGGAACACATCTAGACAGACCTGGAAAGGCTCCAGAGAAGGAGGCTCCACAGCTTCTCTGGGCAGCCTGTGCCAGTGCTCTGAGACCCTTCCAGTCAGGAAGTTCCCTCTTGTGTTGAGCTGGAACCTCCTGTGCTGCAACTCCCATCCATTGCTCCTTGTTGTATCCCAGGGAGCAAGTGAGCAGAGCCTGTCCTTGTGTCGTCCTGTCCCCCTCCCTCTCTTTTCTATACACACTCAGCTGCACCTCACTGTGCTCCAGACCCTTCACCAGCTTCACTGACCCCCTCTGGTCATACTCCAGCACCTCAATGTCTTTCTTGTAGTGAGGAGCCCAAAACTGAACCCAGTATCCACGGTGAGGCTTGAGAAGAAGTGAGCCTCTTGCTCCTCTTTTTACAGTCACTTCCATCTCCATGACTTTAGTCAGCTCGGTGCAGCTGAGGTTGTGTTTACTCAGAGGATAGGCAGAGCTCTCCTCCAGAGCTCGAGTGGTCTCCCAGTCTGCAGGTGAAAGCTGCTGCTGTCGCCAGGTTCTCAAGTTCAGAATTTGTGAACTCTGACTGAAGAAGTAAATGTCTCCTTTGGTTCTCCAGTGACAGAGACAGATCTGCAGAGCCCTGCTGTGCTCTGATTGATCAGCCTGGAATGCAATACCTACCACTGGCTCTCTAACAAGCACCCTGCAGGCCTCATCTGTCACTGCTTATTTATATCAAAGTGACCTCACGGTGATGTACAAGCAGAAGATGCTTAGGGAACATTTTATTGATGAGCAAGGGAAATGTCCTGCCAGGCTGTCAGTGGCCACAGAACAAGCTCCTTGAGGGCAGGCTGGCACTCAGCCATCAGTGTGGCTGTGCTAAATCCCATGGCATGGCAAGGTCAGGGGTCAGCTCCCTGCTCTAGTGACTGGAGAGAGCAGCATCAGTGGAGGCAAACAAACAGCCCTTCCATTATAAACCAGTCCAAAACCAGTAGTCAGATCCCACTTGGAAGGGTTATGAGGATCCACTGCTCCTCTTTGGGAGCAAAATCTGGAGAAGCAAAAATGTTGTGTCCTGCACCAGGGCAGGAAAAATAGGCTGGGTTTGATTTACAGAATCACAGACTGCATCAGGTTGGAAAGAGACCCTCAAAGCTCCTCTTGTCCAACCCCCTGCAGGCAGCAGGGACACCTCCAGCTAGAGCAGGCTGCACAGAGCCACATCAAGGCTGATCTTGAATGTCTCCAGGGAAGGGCCTCAGACACATCTCTGGGAAGCCTGCTCCAGTGTCTCTCCACTGTCACTATGCAGTGACTTCCTCCTGATGTTCAACCTAACTCTGCCCTGCTCCAATTCCAAACCATTGCCCTCAGCCTAACCCCTCAGGCCCTTCTGAACAGTCCCTCCCCAGCCTGCCTTCAGCTTCCCTGCAGATACTGAAATGCAGCTCTGAGCTCTCCTAGAGCCTTCTCCTCCCCAAGCTGAGTAGCCCCAATTCTTCCAGCCTATCTTCACAGGAGAGGTGCTGCTGATCATCTTGGTGGCCTCCTCTGAACCCACTGAATCAGGTCCAGGTCCTTCTTGTACTGGGGACCCAGATCTGAGCACGGCCCTGCAAGTGAGATCTTCCCAGAGCAGAGCAGAGGGGCAGGATCCTCTCTCTTAATTTCTGCTCATGCTGCTGTGGATGCAGCCCAGGCTACCCTTGGCCTTCTGGACTGCCAGTGCCCATTGCTGGCTCCTGCCCAGCCTCTCCCCCACCAGCACCCCAAGTCCTTTTCTGCAGGGCTGCTCTCCATCTCATCTCCCAGGATGGAGGATTGCCTTAAGTCAGCTGCAGGCCCTTGCACTTTGCCTTACTGAATCTTGTGAGCTTCTCCTTAGCCCACCTAATTGCAGGACATTGCACTTTGCCTTATTGAACCTCAGGAGCTTCTTNCTTTTTTTTTTTTTTTTCCCTAATGAAAACTACAGCTGACAAACAGCAGCAGCAGCAGCAGCAGCAACAACAGCATCAGTAGGTTGGACCCGATAAAAATTCACAGCCATGAAGCAGGATGCCAAGTCTGAAGCAGGAATAAAATGATTGGGTTGAGGTTCTTAACTTTTCTGGTAGCTCAGTTGATTTGCCCTCAGCACATGCAGAAAATGTCAGCACTTTCTTCATGAGGATATTGAGTAGGAAACATGGACAGGTACTTGGACCCCGAAGAGTCTGAATGACTCTTTCCTACTTAGTGTGAATTGAGAAGTGTTTACTTCTCAGTAGATTTTTGGGGTGAACACTGTTCAGTGCTGCTTATTGTGGTCATTTGCCTTTGAAAGGCTGGGGTCAGCAGCATGACTTTTAACAGAGCCATGTGCTGGGTCCTGCACTTGGTTCACAACAACCCCAGGAATGCTCCAGCCTTGGGGCAGAGTGGCTGGAAAGCTGCCCAGTGGAAAAGGACCCAATGGTGCTGGTTGACAGCAGCTTGAACATCAGCCAGATGTGCCCAGGTGGGCCAAAAGGCCAACAGCAGCCTGGCCTGGATCAGGAATGGTGTGGCCAGCAGGAGCAGGGAGGTGATTGTGCTCCTGTGCTGGGCACTGGTGAGGCTGCACCTTAAATACTGGGTTCAGTTTTGGGGCCCATCACTGTGAGAAGGACACTGGAGGCCTGGGGTGTGTCCAGAGAAGGGCAAAGAAGCTGGGGAAGGGTCTGGAGAACAGGGCTGGGGAGGAGCAGCTGAGGGGGCAAAGTGTGTTCAGTATGGAGCAGAGGAGGCTGAGGGCAGAGCTCATTGCCCTTTACAGCTCCCGGAAAGGAGGTCGGAGTGAGGTGAGGGTTGGGCTCTGCTCCCTCATCTCAGGTGCATAGTAACATTAATAATTTTATTTTAGACCAAATATTTTGCCTACAATAATTCTTTCTTCATGAGTGTTTTTTTTGTTTGTTTGTTTGTTTGTTTTTGTTTGTTTTTTTGTTGGTTTGTGTTTTTTGGGTGGGTTTTTCTTTTTTTTTTGGGGGGGGGGGGGGGGTTTGGACGACTTTTAATGCATTTTTAAAATAGGAAGTTCCCTGGCAGTAGGGAATGGCACCATCTGTTCCATGGCCTAACCTCTGTGGATGTGCTCTCATGTGGCACCAAGCCCTTCTCCCAGAGACAGCTCCTGTGCACCCAGCCTGTCCTTCTGAGATGTTTTACATATGTTAGCATGTGGGCACTCGGATAACCACGTCCTGCATCAGTGCCTTCTGCAGTTAGCTGGGGAAATAAAACTGCTCTGACTGCAGATCTAACAACCTCAGGGCTCCAGAGGCAGTCCTGGCACAGAGCACTGCAGTTCACTCAAGCTCTGCAGACCACTGCTGCAGCACTTGCAAAACCTTCATTAAAGCTAATGGGGTGGGGAGAGGCTGACGGAGCTGGGGCTGCTCAGCCTGCAGGAGAGGAGCCTGAGCGGGGATCTTAGTAATGCTCACAAACAGCCAAGGGCTGCCTCTCAGAGAGGTGGGGACAGATTCTTCTCAGCAGTCCCCTGGGAGAGGGCAGAAGGCAAAGGGAGTGAACTTGAGCATAGAAAGTTCCACCTAAATGTGAGAAAGAACTGCTTTATTCCAGGGTGGTGGAGCACTGGAACAGGCTGCCCAGGTTAGGGCTGGAATTTCCTTCTTTTAAAGCTTCTCTGCTCTTAAATGATTCTGCTCTGGTAGGGAAGTTGAACTCAGTGATCTTTCAAGGCCTCTTGCAACCCCCAACATTCTGTGATTTGGGGATGTGTTCCTTTGGCATCTGGTTTAGGTGACCCTGCTCTGGCATGGGGTTGGACTCAGTGATCTTTCAAGGCCTCCTGCAACCCCTAGCATTCTGGGGCTCTGGGATGTGTTCCTCTGGCATCTGCTTTGGGTGACCCTGCTCTGACATAAGGTTGGACTCAATGATCTTTCAAGGCCTCTTGCAACCCCTAACATTCTGGGATTCAGGGATGCATTCCTCTGGCATTTGGTTTAGATGACCCTGCCTTTGCAGGGGGGTTGGACCCAATGACCTTCAGAGATGCCTTCCAACCTCTACCACTGTGTGATTCTGTGAATGTTACTTTTGAAGCCTAGGATTCCTTGCACAGGTTTTAGTGGATTTTGCTGCATCTCTATCAAGCAGATAATGTTTTGGGTTTTTTTTCCCACAAATGACAGTTTTTATTCTCATTTACTGAGAGCTGTTTCTAAAAATGATCAGATTTTCACTTCTGGAAGTATCTTAGAAGTACTCAGTAAACACTCTGAGATGCCAATGAAAGCCAAGTTGAAGCAAACTTTGTGAAGTATCTTTTTGTTTGTTTGCTTCCTTTGGTTTAATTGAAAAGATCATATATAAATGCATCCTAGAACATGTAAACAATGATTCCACAAGACCACTGCAGAATCAGGAACATCTGTGTAGGATTCTTTTTCTGTAGTCCATGCTGGCTGCAGGACAGTTGGACAAGATAACCTTTGAGGGTCCCTTCCAACCTGATGCACTCTGTGCTTTTGTTCTGAGAGCTGCTATCTTGTGAGCCTCAACTTTAGCTTCTCAGGCTGCTCAACCCTCTTGATGTTTAAGAGTGAAGCAAATAGTACAGGCTGCATAATGTTTGTGTATTTATGATCTCTTCTACCTTATTCTCTTTTTGAAGTTAGCTGTTCACCACTGAACTGAAGGAAATATCAGAGTTTGGGTTGGAAAGAAACTCCAAAGGTCATCTAGTTTAGGTTTGGGTTGAAAAGGACCTCCAAAGGTCATCTTAGTCCAGCCCCCCTGCAATAAGCAGGGACATCCTCAACAAGATCAGATCTGATCTGTTCAGAGAGGAAGTAATTAGATATTGGTAAAAATTTCTTTGGATAGTTGGAAAAGTTTCTTTGCTGCAAGAGTGGTCAGGGACTGGCACAGGCTGCCCAGGGAGGCAGCAGAGTCTCCATCCCTGGAGGTGTTCAAAAAACCTGTGGCCATGGCCCTTGGGGGCATGGTTTAATGGCAGACCAAATTTGGCCTTGCTGGATAAAAATCAGGCCAAGTTACAGCACTCATGGCTCTTATCCTTCTCCCTTTCTCCTTTTCCCTTCTGCTTTTAATAATTTTCTTCTCTTCTTCTTTTCCTTCTCCTTTTGCTCCTCCTATCCTTCTTCCTCATTTCCTTGTCTTCTTCTCCTTCTTCTTTTCTTCTTTTTCTTGTTTTTCTTTCTCTCCTCCTCCTCTTCTCCTTTTCCTCCTCCTCTTCTCTTTTCCTCTCCTTCTCCTTCTCTTTTTCTCTTTATTTTCTCCTTCTCTCCTCATTCTCTTTTTCTTCCTTTTCTCTTCCTTTTCCTCCTCCTCTTTCTCCACTTCTTGTCCTCCTCTTTCTCCACTTCTTGTCCTCCTCTTTTCCTTTTCCTCTTCCTTGTCCTCTTCCTTTTCCTCTTCCTTTTCATCTTCCTTTTCCTCTTCCTTTTCCTCTTCCTTTTCCTCTTCCTTTTCCTCTTCCTTTTCCTCTTCCTTTTCCTCTTCCTTTTCCTCTTCCTTTTCCTCTTCCTTTTCCTCTTCCTTTACTTCTTCTTCTCCTCCTCTCCCCCTCTGCTGTCCATGCAGCTCAGCAGCTCTCCATGCTGACTGTATACAAACAGCCAGCTCTGTGCTACCAGAAATGATAAAAATGTAATGTGCAGAATTCACATCCAGTGACAGTTCCTCCATTTTTTATTATTCTTCGCTCAAAACAGTTTAGGGGAGTTGAACAAGGACAGGGAAAGGCTCTTAAAAAGACATGCAAGATCATTTAGCTCCAGCCAGTAGCTTCGTCATTCTAACCAAAATAAAACAATCCCCACCCTGGGTTTAGCTGTGCCGAGTGAGGAGAGTTGGCAGCACCTATTAGCTAAAACATTGATTCTTGTTCCTTCTCTTCACACAGCTCGAGAAGCTTTCATAGGCTGTAAACTCCCCCATCATAAATCCAGAGATAATTTATCTCCAATTTTAATGACTGCTGCTATCATTTAGAAAAGATCAGGCAAGCAGCTGCAGGAATGGCTGCAGCGAACAGTGGCAGGGCAAGGCAATAGTGGAGATGTCCTTGGGAATGCTTTCTGCAGTTACCCTGACTTACTTAGCAGCTTTTCCAGAATAGAAAAGAAAGGGAATGAAGTTATTTAATTCAGTTGTGTCCTGCTCTGGAGCCCTTAGCAGAGGAGTGACATGGGCCTGATGGAGCAGGTTGAGAGGAGAGCCAGGAAAATTACTGGGGGGCTGGAGGACAGACTGGAGGTGTTCAGCCTGGAGAAGAGAAGGGTCCGGGAAGACCTTAGAACTGCCTTACAGTACCTGAGGTGGGTTACAAGCAGGCTGCAGAGGGACCATTTGCAAAGGCCTGCAGGTACAGGATGAGGACAGTGGTTTGAAATGAGAGCAGAGCAGATTGAGATTGGATGTGAGGAACAAGTTCTGCACCAGGAGGCTTCTGGAACACTGCAACAGGTTGCCCAGGGCGGTGGTTGAGGCCACATCCCTGGAGATATTCAAAGTGAGGCTGGACAGGGGTCTGAGTGACCTGCTCTAGTGGAGGATGTCAGGTTGGACTGGATGACCTTTGGAGGTCTCCTCCAACCCAAACTATTCCATGATTCTGTAAGAACAGCTTAGAAAGTTGCAGTTTGTCCTTGGTCATCTTCTCTTGAGTTATAAATGTGCAGAGCAATAAATCAGCAGATCTTGGCTAGCGTGTAAGACAGAGGGAGCTTGCTGCAGAGTTGAGTAAAAAAGATGGTCTATACAAAGCTGCTGCAACTCTAAGCTAACTCCTGCACTGCCTGATACCAGAGCAATGCTTCAATTAATTAACCACATGACTAAAGCAAAATGCTTAATGCAGATGGAAAATACAAAGAGATTCCAAACAGCCCCGAAGAGAGCAAACTATTCTGCTGATGATCCTAGGAGTTAGATTTTTAAAGGCTAGACAAGAAGTAAGTTATTGTAGTAGAAACATTAAAGTGATAAAAATACTACAAGGGAAGGCATTAAAGGGCCTTTCATTTAAAAAGGCAAATAATAAATAAAGGTAATCCCTCGTGTTTTCATTCTTTAATGTGTTATTACAGCATCAATCTCTTGGGAGCACAACAGGGAATAGGAAAGAATCCTGAATGTATTGCTGAATTTAGAGGACTTTGATGGTAAACTCAATAATGTCAATTTCCTTTATCAGGTTTTTTCTCCCCCTCTTCATTATTTTCATTGGTTTTATTGCCATCCAAACATTTGGGGATGGATTGCTGGGTTTAAAAAAAAAAAAAAAAAAAGGGAAAAATGTGAACTGCTGAGTTCACCAGGCACTGATACAGGCTGAGCTTGAGGGCAGCCCTGAAGAAAAGGACTTGGGGATGCTGGTGGATGAGAAGGCAAATAGGAGCCAGCAGTGCGCACTGGCAGCCCAAAGAACCAACTGCATCCTGGGCTGTAGCAAGCAGGGTGAGGGAGGGGATTCTGACTGTCACCACTGCTCTGCTGAGACCACACCTGGAGCACTGTGCCCAGTTCTGGAGCCTCTAGAACAAGAAAGATCTGGAGGTACTGGAAGGTGTCCAGAGAAGGTTCACAAAGATGAGCAGAGGGCTGGAGCTGCTCTTCTAGGAGGACAGGATGAGAGAGTTGAGGATGATCAGTCTGGAGAAGAGAAGGCTCCCAGGAGACCTTATTGTGGCCTTCCAGTATCTGAAGGGGGCTAAAAGAAAGCTGGAGTGGGACTTCTTAGGGTGTTAAGCAGTGATAGGACTGGTGAGAATAGATCCAAACTTGAGAAGGCAGAGTGAGATTACATATTAGGAAAAAGTTCTTCAGCATCAGGGTGGTAAGGGACAGGCACAGGTTGCCCAGGGAGGTGGTGAAAGCCTCATCCCTGGCTGTTTTTAAGGCTCTGGGCAAGCTGATGTAGTGTGAAGTGTCCCTGCTGACTTTGAGGTACCTTCCAATCCTGCCAGCTCTGTGATTCTGTGAGTGGTTTTATTCTTTTTTTTTTTTTTATGGCAATCCAAACCTTTCGGGATNAAAGGGAAAAATGTGAACTGCTGAATGTCTTCTACATCCTGGTCACGATAATTATCAGTGTGTCAGATGTAGTGGAGCTGTAAATGGGTAGAAGTGCAGCCTGGGCTTTCCTTCAGCCCTGCTTTTCCTCTGTGCCTTGTTAGAATTGTGCAAAGCAGAGGTGAAAAGCAACTGCCTGCTGTGGTGATGTTTTACATTCGTTTGGAACAGGCCTGAATCACTTGAGTGGATTCACATGCTCACTTGCTCCTGCCTAGGTGTAAGATGATGAGGAACCCAGCCCAGGAAGGCAAGTAATGGAGCTTGCAAAGTTTCCAAACCCTGAGCACATGCAAAGTCAAGAAATATTACATCTTTATGAGATTCCTCACTGACCAAAACTGGAACCAGGAGAAAAAGGTTCAGATCATCCTAACATCCAGTTTCAATCTCCCCTCTACCAGTTTAAACCCATTCCCCCTCATCCTGTCATTACAAGACCTTGTCAATAGTCCCTCCCCAGCCTTCCTGTGGGCCCCTTCAGATACTGAAAGGGTCTCTTGGAAGCCTTCTCTTCTCCAGGCTTCAGAGCCCCAACTCTCTCAGCCTGTCCTCATACTTAAGTATTTTTTCATTTCTTCCATCCTTAAAAATAGCAACAGAAGTAGTATAGAATTGTAAAATGGCTTGGGTTGGAAGGCACCTTAAAGATCATCCGGTTTCAACCACTCTGCCACAGGCAGGGACACCAGCCCAGGCTGCTCAAGGTCTCATCCAGCCTGACCTTGAACACTGTGAGGGAAGAGGCAGCCACAGCTTCCTTGGGCAGCCTGTGCCAGTGTCTCACCACCCTCAGACTGAAGAACTTCTTCCTCAGCACCAGTCTAACCCTCTTCTGCCTCAGCTCCAAACCATTCTCCCTTGGCCTGTCTCCAGATACCCTCAGCAAAAGTCCCTAAATTGGTTTTTTCCTTCCTTCCATATTTCAACCCAAATCCTTTTTCTTCCTTCCATATTTCAGCTCCCATTAAAACCCTCTCCGTGTTTTCACGAGTCATAGGGTATCTTTCTCTCCGTCTTCATGAATATAGCTTAGTTCAGATCTTAATTCACTCTAATGAAAGAAATTACTCCATTCAGTTTGAAAACCAGTCAAAGCTCTTCTATACTGTTTTGGAGAGCCAAAAAAGGACTTTGTATGGGTCCAGGATTTACGTAGGAAGTAGGCAAAGACTGTTTGAAGAGCGTTTTCCACGTTTCCTAAGGAGAGGTTCCCATGGAGATCTAATGCAGCTAATAGCTATGTTACCATTTTGGCAACTTGCCTGCCTGGTGAGGAAATATCATTTTCAGGGGTTCCCATAGCAAGCCATAGCTTAAATCTGTAGTGCAGAGTGGTGATTTGCAGCGAGGCCCCGAAGCTCCGTGTCCTGCCAGCGCAGCGCCGGAGAACAAGAGCTGCCTTGTCAGCCCTGCCTGCGGCCAAGCAGGGCTGCAGGACACAGGGAGAAGGCAGAGGCAGCACTCCCAGGATTTGCTTCTTTTTCTTGTCACAAGGTTTGCTGCAAGGGAGAAGGAACCCAAACAACTGCAGATCTCCTTTGGCTTGGGTTTGTTTGGGTGTTGGCGTTTTTTTGAAGAGATAATTTCTTTTTGTCGTTCTTGCTGTTGTGATTTTTTGCTCTCCAGCCCTACCTGAGATGTAGAAAAACCCAAACCACACACACAAAAAAACCCAACAAAAAACCCAAATCAACTCAACCCCTCAGTCCTTTGAATGTAATTAGTTTATATATATATTATGTATATACACACACATATATATATATGTAGATATATACACATATATGTNNATATATATTATATATATACACATATAAAAAACATATATATATATACACACACACATCTATATATGTATATATAAAGAGAGAATTTCACAGTGAAAAAGCAGCAGCCCTTGTGCTTCGTTTCGGTTCCAAATCCTGCTTCTAAGTCAACACAGACTCTGCCATCTAGTGCCCAGAAGCAATAACTTTAACTGGCCAGCCACAAGTGTGATGAGAGGCTTCAAGCACTCCTGCTGCTGCTGCATATTTAAGCCCTGTCTTTGTGGGAGAAGCTTTAGAATGGGTACAAAGAAATTCAACGTGCAGGAAACTTTCTCCAGCTCCTGGGAGTCTGGAATTAGTCAGATCGGTCAGAATCGTTGACTCGCTCCATCCAAACGATTAAACAAAGTCGTTCTTTATTTCTAGAGCTCTCTTCTTCCTTTCCCTCTCTGCAGCAACTCCTTCCCCTTCCCCCGGGGCTTGCATCAGCATTTTGCATCGTTTTGGGAGAGAATATTTGTGTGTTGGCACAGAGGATGCTGTGCTGCTGTACCTGAGGCAGTTTGCATCGCTGCATCTTCTGGCTGCAAGTCCTTTCGCATTCACTCCATTCACTTGGCTGTTTCCAGCTCAGGAGTGGGTAGGATAACAGAATCTTAGGATGGCTTACCTTAGCATGGGCTTCAGAAGTCATCTACTGGAACCTCTGTGTCATGGGAAGGGATGGCTCTCAGCTGGACTTGGTTTCCCAAGGTCTTATCCAACCTGGCCTTGAACATCCCCTGGCAGGAGGCAGTCACAAACTCTCTGGGCGGCCTATGCCAGACTCTCACCACCCTCACACCGAACAACTTCTTCCTCAGCTCCACTCTAACCCTGCTCTGCCTCAGCTTGAAGCCATTCTCTCTTGTCCTGTCTCTGGACACCTTAAGGACAAGTCCCTCTGCAGACTTCCTGCAGGATCCCTTCAGGCACTGGCAGGAAGCTCTGAGGTCACCCTGGAGCTTTCTCCTCTGCAGGCTGCACACCCCCAGTTCCCTCAGCCTGTGCTCACAGCAGAGCTGCTCCAGCCCATGGACGTCTTTGTGCCTTACTCTGGACTCTCTCCTCCTTCTGCTGGGGACAGCAGAGCTGGAGGCAGGATTGGAGGTGGGGTCTCAGCAGACTAGAGCCAAGGGGCACAATCCCCCCTCTTGCCCTGCTGTGGGCTGTGAAGTACTCTGCTGCAGTGCTGTAGATGAGAGAAGAAAATGGTCCCCTTGAGGAAGCCTCTTCTTGCTGTGAAGGTTCTGCTCAGCCTTCAAAGAGCTGCTCACCAGCTCACTTAGCAGTTCAGTATGAGCTGAGGATGCTCAGCAGCTATCAGAGATCCCTTTGCATTTCACATGCCCCAAACAGGTAACCACAAAGGTCTCAGAATCCCTTTCCTTTAGTCCAACAGTTGACTCACACTGTTGCCACCAACCAGCATGCTGAAAAAGGCTTCTTTAATTAATGCCAGCCAGCCCTGTGGCACCACCAGCACATCCCTTAGTCGATGCTGCACCTCTAACCAGATCAGTTCCTTTACACTCTGAAGTCCCCCATGAAATATGACATAAAAACAGGCATAAGAGACAAACCTGTATGGTTTATGATCTCACCTGATGGAGCAGGCTTGCAAATACCATTAAACAGCCCAGGCATAAAATCCCTACCTTAACTTTAATGCTTCTTCACTTATTAAAAAGAAAAGGAAAAAACAAAAAGCTTAGGTGTTGATGAATGGAACCTTGCAAAGCTGCTGGGGTTCTTTCTGTGTTGCTCAGTTCTGTCCTGCCTTTGCATTTTTAAACTGTTAACAGCTGTTTTGTGTTTTCTTCTTTATCCCTACAGACAGCACACGGCACCTCTCTCCTCTCCTAAACAAAAA
>VWZI01016948.1:1205016-1284756 GCA_013396835.1 Psilopogon haemacephalus | reverse complement strand
AAACCCCCCCCCAAAAAAAAAAAAAAAAACAAACCCCAAAACCGCACCCCTGCACTGCCTGCAGGATTTTAACTTCTCAATGAAACTAAAAAGGTTACTCAATAGGAATAAAAAAATCCCCCTAACCTCACATAAAATGACATAAAAACGGAGGTAAAGCCAACGGGGGTTTACAGATGAGAGTCGTCGTAACTAATGCTCGGCTTTGGGATTTGAGAAAATTCTGGTTTGGGGCTTTTATTTTTTTCTCCTTTGGCTCCGAGAAGGGGAGTCCGTGGCACGCTTCAGAGTTCTGTGTTAAATGAAATGATAAATCACATCCACCTCAAGGTATAGTCATTGCTATAGAACGCTGTGATTTGGGCATTGATCACTCTGGGTGTTGAGGTGCTGTGTTCCAGGTGAGGAGAGAAGGAGTAACCTCACCTATCGCGCTGCCGCCGCTGCCAAGGGACCGCCGGCAGCAGGATCAATTCTTTGATCGGCTCACCAAAGCTCAGATTTTCTGCCAGAGCTGTTTGCATTGTGTTGTCATCTCTTGTCAAGTCACGGTCTGCTTCGAGCCGCCCGGCCAAGGTTCCTCATGGTGCTGTTTGGGTTTTGCATCAGGAGGTATTGATGAGTTTCCCTCTCCCGCAGGTAGATTATAGGATTAGCGACGCAGCAAAAAGCATTAAAACCCTTTTGTGATTCCAGGCCCAACTCAGAGTTGTCTTGGTGGTTATTTCTGGAGTCACAGCTTCACAGATTGCATTGGGTTGGAAGGGACTCTCAAAGGTCATCTTGGCCAACCCCCCTGCAGGCAGCAGGGACACCTCCAGCTAGAGCAGGCTGCACAGGAACACAGCAACCTGGCCTGGAACACCTCCAGGGAGGGGACATCCACAACCACCCTGGGTAACCTGCTCCAGTGTCAGATCATGTCCTTATCTGCTGATGAAAAGATTCATTGCTTTTTATTTAATGAAGCAATCTGGTTAAAATTAGTATTTGAGGTAAAAGCAAAGAAGGACTAGAGAAGAGAAGACTCCAGGGGGACCTCAGAGCTGCCTGCCAGTGTCTGAAGGGATCCTGCAGGAACTTGTCCTCAGGGGGTCTAGAGACAGGCCAAGGGGAAATGGTTTGGAGCTGAGGCAAAGCAGGGTTAAAGTGGAGCTGAGGAAGAAGTTGTTGAGTGTGAAAGTGGTGAGATTCTGGCACAGGCTTCCCAGGGAGGCTGTGGCTGCCTGCTCTCTGGAAGCATTGAAGGCCAGGCTGGACAAGGCCTTGTGCCATGGCAGGGAGGCTGCAGTAGATGATCTCTCAGGTCCCTTCTACATTCTTTGATTCTATAAATTCTCTGCTTCCCCAAACAGAAAATTGGGGAAGTCATCTCAAAATTCTGTTCAGAAACTGATGCCCTCAAAAAAATCTCTTCTGAGTTAGAAAACCTAATTGTCAACTGCAACAACTGGACAAAAAGAGTGAGAATGACTAAAAAAAATTCCTTTACTCAGAATTCCAACTCAAACATTCATTCTTATATCCCAGACTTCAGGTCTCCAATCACATTGCCATGCCCTTGTAGGACCCTCTGTGCCTAGAGAAAGAAGGTTCCTCTCCCTTTTCCCACACAACCAGCTCCTCAAAACTGCTGTCCCAGATCAAAGGGTTAAAATGCTTTCCCAGCCCAGAAAATGGAATATCGAGGGGATAAAAAAAAAACAACAACCAAAAAAAGCATAACTGGTTCATCTGCTGCATTCATTCTTTAGCTGGGATCTGAAATTGGAGGAAAGTTGTATTCTCTTTAGCATTTCTTGTAAGCTGTGTCAGTCGCTGAAGAGCCTTCATTCTGAAACGCTTCATCAAAATGCATGGCTGCTGAGCTGCTCAGACTGAGCAGTTCTCAGAGTACTGTTTGTACTCCTAAGGCAGAACCTGGACACTTCTGAGCCCATTACAGAAATGTATTTGGCCCTTTTTTGAACAAAAAAAAAAATTTGCTTTCTGATGAGGATTGAATTGTAATAAGCCTTGAACATCCTCCCCCCAGGCCAGCACAGGCTGCATTCCCTGTCGTGGGTGCCATCCTCACCTGGGGGTTTGGTGAAATACTTCAGCTGAAGATGGAAATCAGAGTGCTGCAAAAGCCTGCTTGCTTCTTTTATTATTTTTTTTTTCCTCTTTGGGCAGAATTCACAAAGAAATCTTTTTTTTTTTTTTTAATTTCTTTTTTAAAACCTCTTATTTCTNATCTCTGTTATAAAACCTCTAATTTCTCTTTATATCTTTACTACATAAATGCTTGGTGTATCAAGAGCTGGGTTGTAAAGTGCCTCTCAAAGACCATCAGCAAGAGGTGATGTGAGTCAAAGGTGGAAATTAAAAATGCCTTTGTTGTTATGTGGAGAAAAAAAAAAGTGAAACAGAAAGAGACAAAGTTGAGGCATGAGGAGATCTTGCATCAGTAATTTGTGTTCTCTGTGCTTGGAGTTACTCATGAGTAAACTACAACCCTCAGTGCTCATCTCCCAGGCTTTCCTTTGCCTTCTCACCAGAGGTCCCTGTCCTGCACCCAGCATGGGATGTTGCAAGATTTATATTTATATTTCTATTTATATCTTTACTACATAAATGCTTCATGTATTAAGGACTGGGTTGAAAAGTGCCTTTCAAAGACCATCAGCAAGAGGTGGTGTGAGTTGAAGGTGTAAATTTAAAATGTCTTTGTTGTTATGTGGAGAAAAAAAAAATATGAAACAGAAAGAGACAAAGTTGAGGCATGAGGAGATCTTGCATCAGTAATTTGTGTTCTCTGTGCTTGGAGTTACTCATGAGTAAACTACAACCCTCAGTGCTCATCTCCCAGGCTTTCCTTTGCCTTCTCACCAGAGGTCCTTGTCCTGCACCCAGCATGAGATGTTGCAGGATTGGGACAGCAGATGATTCACCTCCTCCCTCTATGTCTCTGGAAATCTTTCTAGCAAAGCTCTTTGTGCACTCTCTTTGGAAATCAAACAATAGAATGAAGTCTCTGCAGGCATGGTGCAGTGGCAAACACACAGCAAGTTTCATTGGTAGATTCATAGATTCCTATGATGGTTTGAGGTAGAAGGGACCTTAAAGATCATCCAGTCCCAATCCCCTGCCATGGGCAGGGACATCTCCCATCAGCCCGGACTGCTCAAAGCCTCATCCAGCCTGGCCCTGAACACCTCCAGGGAGGGAGCAGCCACAACTTCCCTGGGCAACCTGTGCCAGTGTCTCCCCACCCTCAGTGTCAGGAATTTCTTCCTCATCTCCAGTCTAAATCTGCCCTCCTCAGGCTTCAATCCATTCCTTCTCCTCCAAGCCTATGCATAAAATTCCTCCCCAGCTTTCTTGCCTTGCTTTCACAGCCTCTTCAAAAGAGCTGAGTAAAGCCTCCTGTCCTTCACCATGAACTTAACTGCAGCTTAAATGATCGTCTCTGAGCCACCCTGTGAAAATCCTGTCAACTGGTCTTAATTTGCTTGAGAATATTGATTGGAAACCCTAAGTTATATAGGAAGAAGTCTCCCAGAGAATAAAAAGCCATCTGAAGCCAGAGGAGCTGTAGAAAAAAGTGTTCTGTGTAAGCATAGACATGACATTTTCTAGCACACCTACACATCCATAGGGTTAGACTGAAGCTGAGGAAGAAGTTCTTCAGTAGGAGGATGCTGAGACTCTGGAAGAGGCTGCCCAGGGAGGCTGTGGCTAAGAGGGTTCCAGGCCAGGCTGGATGAGACTTTGAGCAGCCAAGTGTAGATGAGAGGTGTCCCTGCCCATGGCCAGGGTGGGTTGCAGTAGATGATCTCTGAGGTCCCTTCCAGCCTAAGCTGTTNTATATATATATATATGAAAATATCTTTTATCTCTATTTCTGGGTTGTATTCAAAGTGTCAAGTTCTCAAAATGGATTTCTTTTATTGATTTATTTTGCAAGTCTTCTCTTTGGAATGCAAAGCTCATTGCTGTCCTCAACCGAATAAGGGAATTTATCTTTTTAAATGGTGCCCTTAATGAGTACATACCAAAGGAAGCACTAATGTGGTGAAATATATTAATAAGAAAGGAAGCAAAGCTCTCTCTGCTGTTTGACCCTTTCAAAGTACATTTACCTCTGATTATATTTTTAAACAGAAACTCAAATATGATTAATGATTTATCAAAGCAGTATGTTTGCAAATAATGCTTCTCTGTAGCATTTCCACCTTACATAATGATTGGTTTTGGCATCTTTTGAGGCAGGAAGGGAAGTCTGATGGTCTTCATGGCTTTATGATTTGGGGCACCTGTTTGCAGTTTGCATTTGCAAGGCAGCTCTTCAGCAAAAGGAGTTTTCAAATGTTTCCATTCCCAAGGCTTCAGATACCTTGTGCCTCGGCAGTGATTTCACCTGGTTGTGGTTCAGGGAGCCAGAGAATGGCTCAGGATGGAAGAGATCTCAGAGCTCATCTACTCCATCCTCCCTGTCATGGGCAGGGACACCTCTCAGCTAGACTTTGCCTCAAGGCCCAATTCAGTCTGACCTTGAATACCCCCAGATAGGAGGCATCCACAACCTCCCTGCAGCCTATTCCAGAGCCTCACTGAAGAACTTCTTCCTCAGCTCCAGTGTAACCCTGCTCTGCCTCAGCTTCAAACCATTCCCCCATGTCCTGTCATCATAGAGTGGTCTGGGTTGAAAGGGAGCTCCAAAGGTCACCCAGTCCAACCCCCTCTGCAGTCAGCAGGAGCATCCTCAAGTGGCTGAGGTCACCCTGTTGAGCATCATCTTGCGATGTGGCCTCAACCACCTCCATGGACAACCTCCCTGTCACCAGACACCCTTATGAAAATGAAAGACTCTTGCCTCCCATGCTCTGTGGCCCTACTCTCATTGATTTTTGGGGTAGATTTTCCTGCTTTTGATTTTCCTACTAAAATCCATGGATTTCCTTATTAAGTTCAGTGGGGACTTGCAAAATATTGAGGGCAAGATATAACCTCTAATCTCCTGCTCTGGCAGAGGGGTTGGGCTCAAAGATCTCCAGAGGTCCCTTCCAGCCCCTAACATCCTGTGATCCTGTGATTTTTGGGGTAGATTTTCCTGCTTTTGATTTTTCTACTAAAATCCATGGATTTCCTTATTAAGTTCAGTGGGGACTTGCAAAATATTGAGGGCAAGATATAACCTCTAATCTCCTGCTCTGGCAGAGGGGTTGGGCTCAAAGATCTCCAGAGGTCCCTTCCAGCCCCTAACATCCTGTGATCCTGTGATCTTTATAAATGAGAAGTTTCAGGGAGGAAACTGCTCACAAGCCCTTATTTGACTGGCTCCAGCCTGGAATTGAAGCAGTGAATGGGTTAAATACTAATTCCTGTGCACTGCCACCATCGCCACAGATGACTTCTGTCTGCTGAAGGTGCAGAGATAGAAGTCCTCTGGAGGAGCAGCAGGCTCTGCCCTAGAACAGCAACCTCTCACTCTCGGTTTCTGATGTGTTTTTTTGTTGTTGTTGCACTGATCCCTATATCCAGGAATAAAATGTCTGCATTTTAACAATCGCCAAAACCCAGAAATAAAATATCTGCATTTCAACAGGCCTAAAATCCAGGAATAAAACATCTTAATTTCAACAAGCCCAAAATCCAGAAATAAAATATCTGCATTTCAGCAATCTGCAAATCCAGGAATAAAATATCTACATTTCACCAATCCCCAAAATCCAGGAATAAAATGTCTGTCTTTCAACAGTCCCCAAATCCAGAAATAAAATATTTCCATTTCAACAATCCCAAAATCCAGGAATAAAATGTCTCAATTTCAGCAATCCCAAAATCCAGGAATAAAATGTCTCAATTTCAACAATCCCCAAATCCAGGAATAAAATATCTGCATTTCACCAATCCTAAAATCCAGGAATAAAATGTCTCCATTTCAAGAATCCCCAAAATCCAGGAATAAAAAATTGTATTTCAACAATCCCCAAATTCAGGAATAAAATATCTCTATTTCAACAATCAAAAAATCCAGGAATAAAAGGTCTGCATTTCACCAATCCCCAAATCCAGGAATAAAATATCTGCGTTTCATCAGTCCCCAAATTCAGGAATAAAATGTCTCTATTTCAACAACCCAAAAATCCAGGAATAAAAGGTCTGCATTTCACCAGTCCCCAAATCGAGGAATGAAATGTGTGCATTTCAAGAATGGGTGGTGGGGTTTGGGTTTGGATGTTTGTTCCCCCCCAGTGTCCCTGTGCCCCCCAGCTGATTTATAGTCGGTGTCTCTACGTGGAACGTTGGTTGGTAACACTAAAGTGGTGTCGGAAAACCTGCAGCCAGAGACTGAAATAAAACCAAGCTGAGGGTAGCAAATGGAAAAGTTGATGTTATATGTCATGATCATTTGCCTGGCTCTTTAACCAGCACCTTGCAGGTAGGTCCAGGAACGCCTTGCATGAGACACTATGTGACTGTTGAGAAATGTCTACACACAAAAGCTTTCATCAACCTTTATTCTGTCTTTAGAATTTGGAATGATGGGAGATCATACAATTAAAAGTCAGCGACCTCGATCTGTTCATGAGAAAAGGGTCCCTCAGGAGCAAGCTGATGCTGCTAAATTTATGGCACAAACTGGTAATACATCAGTTACATTTGTTTCTATTTACTGTCGTTACTTTTAGCAAAACCACTGCATGTTTCCATGATCTTTTGCTGCGTTATTTGTCAGTTTTCTAAGCTGATACTTTTTTTGAATCATGTATTATTATTATTTTATTTTATGTTTTTTAAATCCCACCAGTTAAAGTCCATAAATAAAGTAGCTGAGGAGGCAGGTGATAGGCAATCAAAGGTGCACAGTGAATGAGGATCATTTAATGTGAGCATCAATTCCTCTAGGAGCCTGAGCAAGGCACAGGACAGCTTCCTGTGACATAGGAATGCGTGGGGTTTTTTTTCCCCTCGTCAGAGATGTTAAGAGCAGACTTTTTCTTTAGTAATAGACTTGAGGTCTAATCCCAGCTTTAGGTATTTATCAAATTAATTCATTGCTAGGGAGACTTTAATGTGCATCTATTCGGCATTTGCTATCTTTGGCCCAGCACAAGGCTCTGTTCTGGAGTTTCCAGATTCCTAATTGCTAAATGAAATTGGCTGTGAGTAGTTTTTAATTGGATGTGCAAATTATCTGACAGGTTTTCATCTAAAGTATATTTGCTGTTTCTGTTGGAAGCGACTTCCATCTTCCGTAGATAAAGGTACCAAAGTGACGTTACAAACCGTAGAGCTGAAGTAATTAAATTAAAAGGAAAGATAAAGGATTCTGTTTACCAACAGTTACCAGAGCTGCCTTTGAGGTCAGTGATGAGTTGAATTCAGCTCTCACACACCAAAACTGCTCCCCAATTTTTATTTTTTTTTTTAACATCAGTGATGCTCTCTGTACCTGTTGGTAAAATCTGGCTCTTCAGAACTTCCCCTGCACACTCACATCCTAGCAAGTTTTTTCACTGATAATCTTCTCCCCATAGCTATTGTATGGGTTGGGAAATCTTCTGCCCCATAATGATTGTATGGGTTGGAAAATCTTCTGCCCCATAACAATTGTATGGGTTGGAAAATCTTTTGCCCTGTAACTGTTGTATGGGTTGGAAAATCTTCAGGCCTATAACTATTGTATGGATTGGAAAATGTTCTAGCCCATAACAATAGTATGGGTTGGAAAATCTTTTGCCCCATAACTATTGTATGGGTTGGAAAATCTTCTGGCCCATAATGACAGTATGGGTTGGAAAATCTGCCCCGTGACTATTGTATGGATTTGAAACAACTTACTCTGTATTCCATAGTTACTAACCTAGAAAATATGCCTGCCTCAGCCCTACATAATGCTTCCAGTTTATTTTCACTTGAGTTGAAGAGCTCTAGTTGCTTCTAGTGATGTTGCATGTTGACTTCCTTTAGCAGTAGGGTGCTTGATTTAACAGATTTGCAGAAGTCAGTGTATGAAGTGGTGCAGGTACATGTAGAGCCCAATCAGTGTAGAGCTGTTTGGTAAAGAATTTAGAAAGGGGTGGAGGGGTGGGTGTGGGGGATTATCTCTTTCCTTGCTATTAATCTCTAGGACTGCTTTTATGGCTAACTCCCAGCTGATAGCACTGTAAGCAAATGGAAGAAAGGAGCCTAGAACCTTCTTGGTCTCTATGTAGTTTGTCTTTAGGCAAGCAGAACTTATGACTCACATAGCTAGCTCAGGCTTAGACTTTTAATTGCTTACTACTTAGAATAACACCTTTGCTTTTGTGCTGCTTCTTGAATTAATACAATTCCCCCCAAAGAAAAATAAATCAGTCAGGTGATCTATTTCCTCACATAAACCCCCAAACCTTCCCTATTAGCAGCTAAAACTCGCATTTGGTAATTCCTAGGCATGCCCTGCAGTAGGAATGCAACCCTTACCCCATCACCTTCTGCTAGATTGTGTGTGTGAAGTGGGAGATGAACATTCCAGAGGCTGCAGGCTTGGGTCTCCAGGTCTTGTTGTGACAGGATGTGAGGTGCAGCAGCAAAGCAGATCAGTTTCCATGGCCAGCTTTGAGGAGATCCATGTTTTACATGCTGCAGGTTGACACCTCTTTGTTTTGTTTTGGTTTTTTTCCCTTTTTTTTTTTTTCTTTTTAGGTGATACTCTGCCCTTTTTTTGGACATAACCAATTCCCATCTCTTCTTCATTTTGATTTCCCCTTTTTAGTGCTCATTGCATCTTTTTCTTCACCTCTAATGCATTCGTTTCCTTGTGGTATAATGAATGTGCTGCCTCCTTAAACTGACTCCTAAAGTTTTCTCCTAACCTATTTGCCTCATGAGTTTGTTTTTTTTTGCTCACGTACTAAGTCTAATGGCCTTTGAAGTAGATGGATACTGAGTTTAGGAGGTTTCTTTGGGGGTGTTTTTTAAAACCTCGTTTCACTTTTTTTTTTTTTTTAATTTTATGTAATAATCAAACAGATGTTGAAAAGTGCTACCAAATGTTTGTATGGTTTCAAAAGGCAGAGAGAAAGGAATAGATTAAAAGAAAAAAAAAAAAACAAAACAAAGATTTATTAGTACTGTTAGAATTGTGGACTTAATCCACCACTTTTATTATTTGTTTTTTTGCTGGGAATGAAAGAGTTTTTAAAATGTGGTATTAAAATATGCACTTTCCTGTGCATTTGTGAGTGAGCTGAGGCAGTAAAACATTTTTACCTTTAAAAAGGAGAAAAGAAAAAGAAAAAAAAGTATATTGTGTGAATAATTTATTGTCCTATATTTGTCATTTTTTTTCTGTGTCTGGCCTGATCCTTCCCTTAGGTGTTGTGGGATTTAGAGAGTATAACCCAGGTAAGTGTTGCACATATCAATGAGGCCCTTCCGTACAGTAAGTTCTGTTTCCTCCTATGTGTTGAGCAGCAGGGGAGAAAGAGGACTTGGTAGTTTGCCAAGAGTTAATTGGGGACGGTAGGTTGAGGGTGATAGGTATAAAAATGTAGTTCTGGAAGGAAAAGAAAATGTAGCCTGGGTGAAATTTTCAGCCAAGGGGAAAAAAAAAAGAGAGAGAGAAAAAAAAATAGACACAGAGATAAATAAAGCAGAAGATGTCTTTGCTCAGTCTGTGGGCAATTTAGGTTTGATCTGCAATAAATAAAGAAGTCTGTCTTTGCCTAAATTCGGAATGGTTAACTGCAGCATGAGAGGGCTGGGAGAATAATTTGAATTCAGTAATGAAGCCTAGAAAAGACTCTGCCAAAATTACAGATTGCCAGGATGCCACTGTGCAAAAACAAAAAAAAAAAAAAAAAGGGGGGGGAAGCAAATAGGTGAGATCAAGTCTATTAAGGTGGAGGATCCTGCCCAAGCCAATGTTCAAAGCCTTTATCCTATATGTATTTTAAAAGCTACTGCTGGGTTGTGCCTGGTATGAATGGACAGTCCACGTATGCTGAGAGCTTCCAGCAATTGCTATTCATTCCAATACCCACTCAATACTAATCTGCTTCTTAGTGTCATCCTCCTGCTATTTTTCATATTCCACGAGTTAGGAGTTTATCACTTGAAGGCATCCGAAATGATAAATTAGTAATAGTCCATTTCTGTGTTTGATGAGCTCTGCGCTGTCACCGTCTCTGTGTTGGGTAATGGATAATTTACACCCAGTTTATCTCTGACTGCTTTACATAATGAGGAATGTCTTGAGGAACACAGCTTCACTTTTTTTATTTTTTTCTTTCTGTTTAACCTTTCATCTAAACCATCTTAACAAAGTCAAATTTCAAACGTGCAGTAAAAGGCAGCACTAAAACCCCACCCTAAGAAAAACCGTTTTTTTGCCATGTACATAGGACTTAGAGTACAGGATGAGGGAGGGGATTCTGCCCCTCTGTTCTGCTCTCTTGAGATACCTCCTGGAGTACTGCATCAGTTCTGGTGCCTCCAGCATGAAAGAGTCATGGAACTGATGGAGCAGATCCTATAGAGGCCATGAAGATGATATGAGAGCTGCAGAACCTCCCCTATGGGGATGGGCAGAGAGTTGGGGCTGTTCAGTATGGAGATGAGAAGGCTCCAGGGAGACCTTAGAGCAGCCTTTCAGTGCCTGAAGGGGCTACAAGAAAGCTGACAAGGAACTTGTTATAAGGGCTTGAAGTGATAGGGTGAAAGGGAATAGTTTGAAGCTGGAGGAGAGGAGATTGAGACTGGAGATTAGGAAGAAATTCTTTGCAGCGAGGGTGCTGAGACACTGACACAGGTTGCCCAGCGAGGCTGTGGATGTCCCCTCCCTGGAGGTGTTCAAGGCCAGGCTGGATGAGACCTTGAGACCTGGGCTGGTGGGAGGTGTCCCTGCCTGTAGCAGGAGACTTGGAACTGGATGGTCTTTAAGATCCCTTCCAACTGAAACCATTCTATGAATCTCTGAATATTCCACAGCTGGAAAGGTCTCCCTATATATTAACTGTCACCATTACACCATCTAACCTGAATCTAAGCTAGGTAAAAACCTAATCAAAATCATGTATTAATGTCAGAAAAAAAATGATCAAACCAATAATCAGGTGTTCTCTGTCTTTCTCTCTCTCTCTTTTTTTTTTTTTTCCAACTAACAGAGAAAATTCCAACAAAAAATAACTTGGGGTGAGTTGTTGTATGTGCAAAATTCTCCTCATTTTGCCCTTGTCCATAGAAATGATTAGACCTGTGCTCAATTATAGGAGAAGCAAAAGGATTTGTCTGCTAATTGGTAAAAGGTTCTGCCTCATTACCGACTGAGAAGCACTTTTATTTTTACTTTGCAGCACTGAATAGCCTTAGAATTGCTTCTTGGAGCACCAGCAGAGGCAAGCATTTGGCAAAGGTTTTCATGCTTGGCCCTCTGGAATACAAAAACAACAACTCCAAACCCAAACAAGCAGAGTTTGGACAGATGCTATGTGCTATGAAAGCACAGCTCCAAGAAGTAGTCTGTAACTTAAAGCTGTCTTGGAAAATTGCACCAGGAGCTTCCTGCTTGGCAGAGTGTGATCAGTATTTGGAAGAAAAGAAAGAGGTATATTGAGATTACTGACATTTTAAACCAGCTGAAGGTTCATAGATTCATAGAATGATTTGGGTTGGAAGAGGCCTTAAAGATCATCCAGTCCCACCCTCTCTCCTATGGGCAGGTGTCCAAAAAACAGATTCATGCAATAGTTTAGGTAGGAAGATCACCTACTTCCTATACCTTGGCCATGGGCAGGGACACCTCCCAGTGATCCACGTTGCTCAGGGTTTCATCCAACCTAGCCTGGGACACCACCAGGGAGGAGGTATCCACAGCCTTCCTGGGCAACCTCTGCCAGTGTCAGACTATGTCCCTGTCTGCTGCTGGAAAGATTCATTGTCCCTCTTTGTTTAATGTAGCAAGGTCTCATCCAACCTGGTTGTAGCAGGCCACTGATTTTAAAGCAGAATATAATATATACGTATATATATATATATATAAAATACTTATATTTCAAAAGCAGTAGTGCAGTTGAGGACATTTTATGCTGTTTTTTAATGGGAGGCAAACAGAAATCCACATTTATTTACTCAGGCTGCTCAGTGAGGTATATCCACATGATCTTTGCATTTGATTTCACTCAAGGGGTCCATTTTTTTCTAAAACATGAATGCTTTAGGGAAAGGAATTCCAGAACTGTGGATGTGGCTGTTCATGGAGACTAAATTTAAGCACTGTTTCCTGAACATGCATGCAAGAAGAGTTTATGCACTACTTGCTTTCAAAAAGAAATAGGAATAATCCAATGTGCTATCTCCCAGCAACAACAGAGAGGAGCTGCTCCCGTGGAGGGGGTTACTAAATCACAGCTGACAGTTGTGAACATGATGGGATGTACTGCATGCAGCCAGGAGGTCTTTAGCATACGTGCAGGTCAAAAGCAAGGAGCAGATCCAGGCAGTGAATGATCAAAGTCTCCATCCCAGCAGCAGTTAGGTTAAGATGTGGGCAGCAAAGTGCATCCCTTTGCCAGGGAGTGTGTCTCAAATGCAGGCTGCAGAAGATCTCCTTCCTCCACTGAAGTAAGTGACCAAAGTCTCCCATCCCAGGAGCAGTTAGGTTAAAACATGGGCAGCAAAGTGCATCCCTTTGCCAGGGAGCTTCTCTCAAATGCAGGCTGCAGATGATCTCCTCCAGTGAAGAAAATGAGTGTTAGAGAAGAAGAAGGTCTTGGAGGCTTGGCTGGGGCCACCCATACTGGTAGAGTTCCTTACACTGTTCCCCAGCCTTCCTTCTGGAGTGCTCAGTACAAATACCAAAAGTAAATCCTTTGCTGCCCTGTAACCAAAGAGTTGTCTCTGCTCTTGGAGCATCCTGAGGGCAGCCTTGCTGCAGAAGCATGGAAGGGCAGGAGCTATGCTCAGCCACCAAAGTGTTTCTCTCTGCCAGGCATTGTGTGGCTGCAGCCTCGTAGCTGTCTTGATGTTTGGTTTCGGTTTTTGTTTTTTTCTTCTCTCCATTGCCCATTTTCACAGCTGCTTTTTTCCTCCATCAACGTTTCAATCTTTCTTTTGGCGTGCTCCTTCTGACCAAGGAGAGCAGCCCACAAGGAGCTGGGGCCAGAGGATGTCTCATCAATACTCACCTCTATATTCATCTCTCTTTGTTGTCTTGAATACAGGTGAATCTGGTGTGGAAGAGTGGGCCCAGTGGAGTACCTGTTCAGTTACTTGTGGTCAAGGGTCGCAGGTGCGAACCAGAACTTGTGTATCACCTTACGGGACACACTGCAGCGGCCCCTTAAGAGAATCAAGGGTTTGCAATAACACTGCCCTCTGTCCAGGTAGTGTTAGCAGCCAATACATAACATTCTGGATGTGTATTTTATTTTGTTTTATTTTATTTTATTTTATTCTTTCCTTTTTGAACTGTGTGTAAATGCTAAGAATTTGAAAATGTCGTTATGATATTGTTCTGATTAACGATGCTCGTTTTGACCTGAATTGCAGAGGGGAGTTTCAGGTAGAGCAAGAGCAAGTGTCTGAGATTTACTTCCAGAGCAGGCAATCTATGTGGAACAGAAGTGCTTTTGTTATTATTGTTGGTTGTTGTTTTGGTTTGGTTTGTTGTTTTTTTTTTTTTTCTAACAGGTTCACATTTTGTTTTAAAGTCAATATTCTGTGAATTTCGGAGAATGTTTCAGCGTGTTCACAGCTTCACAGATTGCTTTAGGTTGGAATGGACACTCAAAGGTCATCTTGGCCAACACCCCTGCAGGCAGCAGGGACACCTCCAACTGGAGCAGGCTGCCCAAGGCCTCAGCAAGTCTGAGCTTGAATGTCTCCAAGGAGAGGGCCTCAGTCACCCTGTTCCAGGATTTCCCCACTCTCATTGTGCAAAGCTTCCTCCTGACATCCAACCTAACTCTGCCCTGCTCCACTTCCAAACCATTGCCCTCATCCTATCCACACAGGCTCTTCTAAACAGTCCCTCCCCAGCCTGCCTGGAGGTCCTCTTCAGACATTAAATTATTATTTTATATATATATATAAATAATACTATTTCATAAATATATATATTTAAATATAATAATTATATATATGTACATATATGTATGTATATCCATACATGTATACATACATGTATACATACATACATACATACATACATACATATAATTATTATATAACTATTATATACATATATATATATAATTATTACACAGTATAAGAGAGAGAATTTAACCAGAGACAATTGTCTGACTTTCTGAAGAAATTTCCAAAATGCAGATTATAGAAGCAATTCAGCAGGGAGTGCTTAACCAGATGGGTTAACATATGGGCTAAGTAACAGGACAAGGAACAATGGGTGCAAGATGGAACACAGAAGTTTCCACCTCAACACGAGAAAATACTTCTTTGGTGTGAGGGTCATGGAGCCCTGGAACAGGCTGCCCAGAGAGGTTGTGAAGTCTCCTTCTCTGGAGACTTTGAAAACCCACCTAGATGTGTTCCTGTGTGACCTGCCCTAGGTGACCCTGCCTTAGTAGGGGGGTTGGACTGGATGATCTCTGGAGGTCCCTTCCAAGCCCTAATGTTGTGTGGCATTGCAGTTGTCTCACTGCCAGGCAACAGGCCAGGGAATGTGTACTGCACAGTAAGGACTTCATGGAGTTGACTTTACATTGTCCTGGCAAGAAAGGGCAGCATGTTCTCATCAAAGGAACAAAGATCAGACTAAAAGTAGCTCTTTGACATAAGGTAAAAGCAATCTCCGACTGGCATCAGAATTTTCTTACCACTTTTGTCTCAGGGATCTGGACATAGCTGGAATTCAGCAGTAGCTATACTCTAAGGAGAAGCGAGAAGCAGGTTCGAGCTGAAAGGGCACATCTCATGCTCGTGGATCTGATTCATCTGGGATGTGCAGCACAAAGGCAGGCATATTCCCCGGGACCACATTAATTTCCCTCTGCTGTGTCTGAAATGCAAAACAACACAATGTAAATGCCTCCCTTCAGATGCACAAATTCCTCAGGTCTTGCTAACATCTCATCCCAAGGGAGGCTGAACCACCTTCAAAAGTCCATTTCAAAGTCAGCTCAGCTGTCGTGCAGAGAGAAACCCCCTGGACTTCATCTCAGTGAGTAGCAAGCTGTGGAATCAGTCTCTCTGCTTCCTGCTGTGTGTTGAAGAATGTCGAACATCAGAGCTGATGTATCAACATGAGGAATATTTAGGAACGTCTGCAATGGAAAGCTACCAAAAAAAGAGTGAATCTGGATAAACCTTCACTGTAAGAACTGCTCTCAGCACCTGTTGCTTTCCTCCTCTGCTTCAGGCAAGCAATCATCACATTCTCTAATGTTTCAGGGTAGAATCCCCCCAACAGGCAAGGCTGAATTCGATCACCTGAAGTGTTCCTCATAGAAATATGGAAGCTCTTTCTACGAAGCTTAGGCTAGATTAGAGTCTGCCAGGGGTGGGTGGCATTGCAAAAGCCTCAGCTTAAAAGTACAAAAAATAAAAAGTGGACAAGAAAAAANAAAAAAAGTGGAAAAAAAAAAAAAAAAAAAAAAAAAAAAAAGAGAAAAGAGAAGAAGAAACATTTCTGACAGTCAAAGAGGCATTTAAAGATTGCCTTGATGCTGCAGGAAGTGTGAAGATGAAACAGACCATCCTCTGCCGAGATGGAGATACAATTTTTCCTTCTTTCTTCCTCAGTATTACATCAGAAAAGGGAAAGCTTTCAAATCACCTGGTTGTAGAAGTTTATCTTCGTTCGTTTAGAATCTGTCATATCCAAACAAACAGACTAACAGAGTCCACATGATGGAAAAGCCAAAGAAGTTTGTCTGCCGTCAAAAGTTAATACACAGATTGCACTGGCTTGGGGGGAGCCCTCAAAGGGCATCTTTAGCAGGGGGCTGAAACACCTCTGCTACGAGGACAGGCTGAGGGAGCTGGGGCTGTGCAGCCTGGAGAAGAGAAGGCTCTGAGGAGACCTAGCAGCAGCCTTCCAGTACCTGAAGGGAGCTCCAAGCAGGCTGCAGAGGAACTGTTTGCAAAGGCCTGCAGGGACAGGACCAGGGACAATGATTTGAAATGAGAGCAGAGCAGACTGAGATTGGATGTGAGGAACAAGTTCTGTACCAGGAGGCTGCTGGAACGCTGCAACAGGTTGCCCAGGGAGGTGGTTGAGGCTCCACCCCTGGTGATATTCAAGGTGAGGCTGAACAGGGCTCTGGGCAACCTGATCTAGTTGAAGATGTCCTTGCTGACTGCAGAGGTTGGACTGGATGAGTTTTGAAGGTCCCTTCCAACTCAGACCATTCTGTGATTCCCTGAGTCCAACCCCAGTTCTTACTGTCTAGTAAACTTTTAATGCTCCACGTTTCTCAGGTCCCAGAGGAGCTCTGTCCTTACAGGTGAGCTCTCACCCATGGCTATGATTTCTGTTTCCACATCACCACAGCAATGGTTACCAGTTCTCACTGGCCAACAGTGACACTGCAAAGGTATTTTGCTGTCCAGATCACCACAGCTGGTTGTGACCTTTCTGCCTGGAGTTACTTTTGCTATATAATTAGTCTTGTGGGCTTAATCTTGCTTGTTGTTTCATGCAATTACAACAACCTGATTAATTTCTGTTGGGCTCTGTCTGGCTGCAAGGTCACTGCTGTGTGGCAGTGTGCAAGATTAGCAATGTAGAAATGTGCTTTTCCTAGCATCTCTTTAATTATTTTCTTAAGTGTCCTCTGTCCTCATTATATGATGCAGCCTGACTCAGAGAGCTGCACAGCTCAGGATTAGCCCAGCTCCATGCATAACAAACCACTGGCATAATTAAAGCCCATGCTTGACAAAGCAGTCCAGGCTGGACAGCCTCAACTCCCTCAGCTCTCTGATCATTTCTGTGGCCTTCTTCTGAACCTGCTCCAAGAGGTCTGTCTTGTGCTGAGCACTCCAGAGCTGGATGCAGCACTGCAGCTGAGGTCTCAGCAGAGCAGAGTGGCAGAATCACCTCCCTTTTCCTGCTGGCCTTGCTTCTTTTGATACAGCCCAGCACATGCTTTGCCTTTTGGGCTGCCAGCACAGACTACTGCCTTACGCAGCTTTTCATGCAACAGTACCCACCATGTCCTCCTCTACAGGGCTGCTCTCAATCCCTTCATCCCCCAACCTGTACTGATAGCAGGGTGGAGAACCTTGCACTTGGCCTCGTTGAACTTCCCGAGTTCACACAGGCCCTCTTCTTGAGGCAGTAGGTCCCTCTAGAAGCACAGAATCATAGAATGGGTTGGGTTGGAAGGGACCTTAAAGATCATCTAGTTCCAGCCTCTCTGCCATGAACAGGCACACCTTCCACTAGATAAGGTTGCTCAAAGCCTTATCCAACCTGGCCCCGAGTGCTTCCAGGGATGGGGCATCCACAGCTTCTCTGTTCCAGTGCCTCACCACCCTCACAATGAGGAACTTTTTCCCTATATCCCATCTCAATCCACCCTCTTTCAGTTTAAATCCCTTACCCCTCATCCTATCACTATGCTCCCTGGTAAGGAGTTCCCCTCCATCTTTCCTGTAGGCCTCCTTTAAGTACTGGAAGGCTGCTCTGAGGTCTCTGGATGACATCTCAACCCTCTTTCAGTTTAAATCCTTTACCCCTCATCCTATCACTATACTCCCTGATAAGGAGTTCCTCTGCACCTTTCCTGTAGGCCTCCTTTAGGTACAGGAAGGCTGCTCTGAGGTCTCTAGATGACATCAGGTCTCTAGATGACATCCCAACCCTCTTTCAGTTTAAATCCCTTACCCCTCATCCTATCACTATGCTCCCTGGTAAGGAGTTCTCCTCCATCTTTCCTGTAGGCCTCCTTTAGGTACTGGAAGGCTGCTCTGAGGTCTCTAGATGACATTCCATCCCTCTGGGTGACAATCCATCTCTCAGGCACACTGACCACACCACCCCTCTGGTGTCACCTGCAGCCTTGCCGAAGGTGCACACTGACGCAGGTTTCCCGCAGCACTGGACCAGTACCACCTACGCTTGCATCCAGAACAGCTTTTCAAGATCTGTACAACTTGGAGCTGAACAAACCAAAAGCAATCAAAACTCATTTAAAAAAAAAAAAAAAACCTCCCAAAATACCCTTGTAGGCTGAAGGCCAACCTGGCCCGACGCCTCCTCCCACCTCACAGCAGCTGCATCGTGTGAACACTGTGGGTGGTGTTCACTGCAGCACGGCGAGGCTCAGAGAGTAGCAGAGAGAAGGGAAAGAGGCCCTGCAGTACTTCAGGCTCATTGCTCTAGCAATAGTTTTGACTGATAAATTGGCAATAATCTGATCCTTTTTTTTTTTTTTTTTTTCTTTTCTTTTCTGGTCCCAAATAATGAAGCTTACATCTGAAATTGTGTTGTAGAAAACAGTAACTCCTCTGTGGGCCAGCTCTCCATCTGCTGTAATTTGGCACAGCTCAGCTGGCTATAATTCCTCATGTTATAGGCTGCCTGCTCTTAGAAATGGTAGGGAAGAAAGCAAAATATTCAAAGGTAAGACACCCAAAATGGAAAAAAAATGCTCTTTTAAAGCTGATCTGGTCACACTGGGCACTGCTAGGAGGCACCGAAGGGATTCGTTCTCCTTCATCTTTGTTTGCTGATATTGTTTTCTTAGCATTATGCCTTTCCCATCCTTGACTTTATTAGTTGCCTACTGGTTTCATACACTCAAGCCTCCAGAGACAAGAAGCTGCTGTGAAATTTTGACTTCATCAGCTAGAATTTGCCATGGAAGCTGATTTTTTGGACACGACTCGCTATAAAGCACCGACGGAGGGAGGCTGCTGTAAGTTTGGGTCTACCCAAAGTGAAACATTATGGTTTGGCTTAGGTTCAGATCCCAAACCACCAAAGAGCAGCTCTGTGGTGCTGCTGACACACTCAGTCACTCCTGCCAGAAGAGATGTACAACCTTTGAGTTCAAGGCAGCCTCTTCCAAAAGCCCCTCAGCACATGGTTTTGGCCTTTGAAAATGAAGACAACTCATCTAAACCATGTTGACAGCCTCAAAACTGCAAATTAAACAATGGAATTAAACTCCTGTGTACCCTGAGAAGCCTCAGCTGATGCATCAAGACCTTTTTCATCTGTTATTCTTTCTTCTAAAAGAACCTTTTTTCTGGTTTGGATTATTCTTTCTTCCAGAAGAACCTTTTTTTCCGGTTTGGATTCATTTTGCTTTGGTCTGGTTTGAATTTTTTGAAGTTCCTGTTGCACCTGAGCATCCTGATCGACCACTGTGACACTGGGATAGTGTTAGCAATAACTGCTGTTTGGAATCAGAATTATAGAATGGTTCAAATTGGAAGGGACCCTCAAAGGTCATCTTTTCTCATCCCCCTGCAGTCAACAGGGACACCTCCAACTAGAGCAGGCTGCCCAAGGCCACAGCAAGTCTGATCTTGCATATCTCCAGGGATGGGGCCTCAAACCACCTCTCTGGGTAGCCTGTTGCAGTGTTCCAGCAGCCTCCTGGTGCAGAACTTGTTCCTCACATCCAATCTTAATCTGCTCTGCTCTCATTTCAAACCATTGCCTTCATCCTGTCCCTGCAGGCCTTTGCAAAGAGTCCCTCTGCAGACTGCTTGGAGCCCCTTCAGGCACTGGCAGGCTGCTCTAAGGTCTCTTCTCCAGGCTGCACAACCCCAGCTCTCTCAGCCTTGGTCTTGTAGCAAAGGTTTTCCAGCCCCCTAAGCATCTTCGTTACCTTCTTCCTGACCTGCTCCATCAGATCCATGTACTTCTTGTGTTGAGGACAGGTGGACACAGCAGTGAGTTCTCCCCAGAGCAAAGCAGAGGGGCAGGATTCCCTCTCTCCATCTCTGGCTATACTGCTGCAGATGCAGCCCAGGCTGCCCTTGGCCTTCTGTGCTGGCAGTGCCCATTGCTGGCATCTCCCCCACCTCCAAGTCCTTCTCTGCAGGAATCTGATCTGACAAATTGATTTCCCATTAGTTTTTCTTGGCTAATACAAATAAGATTGAAGTCTGGAATCTAGATTCATCATGTTAAGCTTTGCCCATGATAAAAAAAAAACAAACCCAAAACTTCTTTAGCTCATGTGGCTGGACCAGAGTGTAGCTGAGCAGAGATGAAATGCAGGGGATCATGTGCAGATGCAGCCATCAATTTGCTGGTTTTAGAGGAGTTAAGGTTTTCTGGGTTTGACCAAAATGTCACAGCTAATCAAGGTTTCTAAAATAACTCCACTAAAATCTGTCACTTTAATTTGCAGTGTTCCTGAGGGGAGGTTTTGGGGTGGTTTTTTCCCCTTTAGTATCATGTAGATTGATGTGATATTTCGAGTAAGAGCATTTAAATAAAGCTGTAGCCATGCAGGATGTGGCATGATTATGGTGGCTTTTGACCACTTGTATCTGACCAGCTGAAAACCTCTAATCAGCTGAGCTCTTATCTAGTGGGTTCAGATCTTCCCCAAATGAAGCTTGCCACTTTCTGCCAGAGATCAGTTCTCAGATGTCAGTTAACAAACTTTTTTTTTTTTCCCCTTTTTGCCTCAGCATAGCAACAAGAATGACAATTCCCCTTACTTTTAATGAGCTGCAAGAGAACTTTAGCTACATGCAGAATTCCCCTTGATCTTCCTGCTGGATTTGTGAGAATGTGCCAGGGAGCTGAACGTCCTTAGAACTGAATATCACCTGGGGAAATGTTATTCTGATCCCTACAAGTGAAGGGTTTTATTTGTGGAAGCTGGGCAGGTGATACGTACCTGCAGGGCAAAGGAAACCTATATACAAGAGAAGAAAAAGGGGAAAAAAAAGTGAGGACAAACCAAAAAAATCTCTTTCTTCTGTGATGCTGTGAATCATTGCCAGTGATACCCTGAGATGTTAGACACCATTTCACCTTCCAGACACCATTCAAACAGGCAGGGCTGAGCAGCTCCCTATGAGCTGGCAGTGCTCTCATGCAGCCCAGAGTGCAAACTGAAGCCTGGGCTGCAGCCAAAAAAGTGCCCACACTTTCCACAGAGGGAAATCTGCCCCTTGGCTCGGCTCTGCTCAGACCTCACCTCCAATCCTGCCTCCAGTGCTGCTGTCCCCAGCAGAAGGACACAGAGCTGCTGGAGTGAGTCCAGAGGAGGCCACAAAGATGCTCCAAGGGCTGGAGATTCTGCATCTTTGCTCTGCTGAGACCCCACCTTGAATCCTGTCTCCAGTTCTGGTGTCCTCAGCAAAAGCAGGACACAGAGCTGCTGGAGGGAGTCTAGAAGAGCCAAGGGCTGGAGCAGCTCTGCTCTGAGCACAGGCTTAGGGAGCTGGGGGTGTGCAGCCTGCTGAGGAGAAGGCTCCAGGGGGACCTCAGAGCTGCCTGCCAGTGCCTGAAGGGATCCTGCAGGAAGGTTGCAGAAAGACTTTTGCTACAGGAGTCTGGAGACAGGATGAGGGGGAATGGTTTGGAGCTGAGGCAGAGCAGGGTTAGAGTGACGCTGAGGAAGAAGTTGTTCGGTGTGAGGCTGGTGAGAGTCTGGCACAGGCTGCCCAGAGAGGTTGTGGCTGCCTCCTGCCTGGGGGTGTTCCAGGCCAGGTTTGATGAGACCTTGAGCAGCCAAATGTAGTTGAGAGGTGTCCCCACCTATGGTGGGGAGGTTGGAGTCGATGATCTCTGAACTCCCTTCCAACCTAAGCCATTCTGTGATTGTGTGAAACACAGACAAAGTTAAGTGATCCTGAGTGTGACGCCCAGACTGGGCACTAAGGCTCTGGATTCATGGTAGTTGCCTGCCATTCCCACACTCCTGATTCCTACACTGCTGTTCTCAACAGAGCCCCATTTCAACCTGTGTGGCTGCTTTTATTTAAGGAGAAGACAAATAACTGAAGTTTGCTTTGCAGTATTTTTCCATTTCCAGTGTAAGAGCGATGGAGAGATGGGACTCTACTTGATACAAGCAAGGTGTCCGTTTTATTGCGTGCAAAGCATCACCTTATATACTCCAAAATCCAAAGCCCTTTACATTGTGTCAAATATTAATTGGTAGGGCAGCTGTGTACAGCAGTGATTGGCTAACCACAGTTTATTAGAACACAACTCCATATTCAGGACAAAGCTTACATCCTTTTTACTTAGCTCCTAGACACTTGTTATCTCTAACAAAAAAAAAAAACCATCTGTCAAGTTTTGTCTCTTTAGATCTCCAGCAATATCTATCTGTGCCCTAGCAGCAGTTTTCCACCAGCTCAGTGGCACCCTGTACCCACAGCTTTCGTTCCAGTAAACTCAGAACATCCTTGTGCATCAGTCTCAGTGTTCTGAGCAAAGACTAAAAAAGGAATTCCTACACCAGTGGGAGCATGAAATTGTCTTGACTCCGCTACGAGAACCTTCTGAAAACGCAGCTCCAATGGTTTCTGAAAAGGGAATGAACATGGTGAAATAGATCAGCTTCTCCTGCAGTGGGGAGAATTTGAGCTGGAGGAAGATGCATCTTGTAGGATGCCTCCTATTGATGTTACGAAACACTTGCCACGTAAAAAAATCTTGGTGTGTGCCTGCACTTTGCTGTCTGCTCTGAAGGGGGTTGAAGTTTGTCAAGTGAGGACTTTTTTCTCGCCCAGAGTGGTGCATGAGTTACTGCCTGTGTTAGCATTCAGGAGTGTGTTCCTGTAGGAAAATTTGGAGCATGTCTCTTCCGTTTACGTGGGCTTGGAATTTTGGAGGAAGGTAATCAAGCTGCCACCTTTCCACCAGAAATTAAGCAAGTGAAAAGTTTGGGGTATTTTTTTTTAGGCAACAGCCTTAATTGATGCTGGTGGCACAGGAAGAAACTCTTCACAGATTCACAGATTGCATGGGGTTGGAAGGGACCTTCAAAGGTCATCTTGGCCAACCCCCCTGCAGGCAGCAGGGACACCTCCAGCTAGAGCAGACTGCCCAGGGCCACAGCAAGTCTGATCTTGAATGTCTCAACCACAGCCCTGGGCAGCCTGTTCCAGTATTTCACCACCCTCACTATGCAGAATTTCCTCCTGATGGCAAATCTAAATCTGCAGTTTCTACTGCACTCATCTTTGTGTTTTCAAAAGGAAGCTTCATTTGGATGGCTCAGGTGTTTAGAGTTGCCATGAATGATAAAATATATGCTTGGTTTTCACCAAAAAAAAAAGCAACTCAGGGCTGTTAAATTTATCTGATGTCAGGCACCAAAGGTGCTATAAAGGGAAACCATCTTTCTGCAAAGAATGAGAGAGAAGAAGATGTGGTAGTGTGACTGGTTTGAAGAGTAGAGAAAATGGTTCAAAGTTCAGTATATTTGAGAAGAAAAAAAAAAAACCAAACTTCCTTTTGCACCTGAAATCAGCTAAATTTCATAAAGGATTTCTTAGCCAGTGCTAAAGATTAGTGATTTGCTTCAGGCTGGTGAAATGATTCTCAGGTGAAGCGCTGAACTTGTGTGCTTTCAAATCCTTCTGTTGCTCCTGTGCCTGCTGCTGGTTAAAATCTGGTTTGGTTTGTTGCAGTCCACGGCGTTTGGGAGGAATGGTCACCCTGGAGCTTGTGTTCCTTCACCTGTGGTCGAGGCCAAAGAACTAGGACGAGGTCATGTATCCCTCCCCAGTACGGGGGAAGATCCTGCGATGGACCTGAAACACAGCATAAACCTTGCAATATTGCACTCTGCCCTGGTGAGCTCATATCATAACTCTCTCTGCTTTGTTACCTTGTGCCTTTGATGGGGGTTGCTTGGGATTTGTTTTACTGCCTTTGGCACCCAGAAAGAAAAAAAATGATGTTATGCAAAGAGAGTAGCTGGGGCAATGCTGCTCGCTATTAATTCTAGCTGTGCTGCTCAAAGGGTGTAATCAGGATGGGAACTCTGTTTGAGGTGTCCTACAAGCAGGCAAGTCTTAGTTTCTTCAAGATAATCTTTCTGTAGGGCATGCTAGGAAATCTCGGTTGAGAATGGGTCTAGGAGAAGCAAAACCCAAACAACTTTGAGTTGGAAAAAGGGAGATTGAGACTGGAGATTAGAAAGAAATTCTTTCCTGTGAGAGTGGGGAGACACTGGAACAGGCTGCCCAAGGAGGTTGTGGTTGTCCCCTCCCTAGAGGTTTTCAAGCCCAGGTTGGATGAGGCCTTGAGCAACCTGGGCTGGAGGGAGGTGTCCAGGACTAGGGGGAATGGAGCAAAGCTGGAGGTGGGGAGATTCAGACTGGATGTGAGGAGGAAGTTCTTCAGCATGAGAGTGGTGAGGCCTTGGAATGGGTCGCCCAGGGAGGTGGCTGGGGCCACTTCCCTGGAGGTGTTTAAGGCAAGTCTGGCAGAGGCTGTGGGCAGCCTAATCTAGGGTAGGGTGTCCCTGGGCATGGCAGGGAGGTTGGAACTGGCTGATCCTTGTGGTCCCTGCCAACCCTGGCTGATTCTAGGATTCTAAATCTCTTTCCTGAGTGCTGCCTGGCAGTGTGAAGGTTGTCCTTGCAGCGTCCATAGTCCACAACGCTGCTGCCAATAGATTCTCTGTGACTGCAGCTCATCCTGAGAGGTGTTGCTGAGCATTTCATTAGCAAATGGTTGTTTAATGATCTGAAAACAGAGATGAGAGGAAAGCAGAACTTAGTGCCTGCCAGAATTACCATTTCTCTAGCTTGTTATGAACCCTGACCTTTGCTTTTCCTCCGGTCAGCAAAGTGCATTGCAACTGCAGAGCAAATGTCGGTGGAAAAAGCTTCAGTGTGGAATGCAGCTGCAAAAAAAAAAATAAAAAGAAAAAAAAAAAAGTCGAGTTAATGCAGTTTTGGGCCAAGCTGGCAGCTGTGCAGTTTGCCATGCACTTACACAAAAGTAATTAACATGATATATGAGCACGAAGTGGGGCTGACAACAAGAGAAATGCCAAGGAAAAACAGCAAGAGCAAAAAAAAAAATAATTAAAAATTCAGTGTTCACTTCAGTATTGCAAAGAATCATGAAAGATATTACCCCTAACCTGTCAAAATAAGCAGGTGCTGGAGAATCTGGGCTGTTGAGCAGCTGCTTGTGCCTAAAGGACTTTCAGCAAAGGAGGCTGGAAGGGGTTGGGCTCTCCTCACACGCAGCAAGCGGCAGGGCCAAAGGAAATGGCCTCAAGTTGTGCCAAGGGAGGTTTGGGTTGGGTGTTGGGAAAGAAGTCTCCCCAGAAAGGGCTCTCAGTCGCTGTTACAGGCTGCCCAGGGAGGCGGTGGAGTCACCGTCGCTGGAGGTGTTAGAAGTCCCCCGGCTGTGATGCTGAGGGCGGTATAGAGGCAGTGGCTTAGCAGCAGCGGTGGGGGTGCGAGCTCTGGGTGATTGATTGGACTTGATCGTCCCAAAGGTCTCTCCCGAGCCTGTCTCAGGTGGTAACTGTGCTGTGTCCCTCTCTTTTGTGCCCGGCGCCGGCAGTGGACGGGCAGTGGCAGGAGTGGAGCTCGTGGAGCCAGTGCTCGGTGACCTGCTCCAACGGCACCCAGCAGCGCAGCCGCCAGTGCACCGCCGCAGCCCACGGAGGCTCCGAGTGCCGCGGGCCATGGGCCGAGAGCCGCGAGTGCTCCAACCCCGAGTGCACAGGTGAGTGCTGCCTGCCCAGCTGCTGCTCCGGCTGCCCAGGGGGCTGCTCCGGGCTGTCTAGGGGCTGTTCCGGCTGCTCAGCCGCTGCCCCAGCTGCTCAGGGGCTGCTCCGGCTGTCTAGGGGCTTCTCTGGGCTGTCTAGGGGCTTCTCCGGGCTGTTGAGGGACTGCTCCGGGCTGTCGAGGGGCTGTTCTGGCAGCCCAGAGACAGCTCCAGCTTTCTAGGGGCACCTCTGGCCACCCAGAGACTGCTCCGGGCTGTCGAGGGGCTGCTCCAGCTACCGAGGAGCTTCTCTGGCTGCTGTCTCTGGGCTGCCAGCTGCAGCTGCACCAGCGGACTCCCCGCAGACCTCAGCGGGCAGCAAAGGGGCAAAAGCATCCACCTGCAGCGGGTGGCCTGAAGCCTCACTCTTGTTGTTATTTAACGAGATGAAAAGCCAAATAATGCATCCAGGAAGATGGCACGCTAGAATGCACATCGGCTTTTGGGGTTTATCACCATGTAAAGGCTGTGCCACATTCAGAGAGAGATGCTGGAGGCCTAAAACACACTTGATAAATCGTTCTGCAAGCCTAGAAAGCAAATGTCTATGAACTGATGCCTTCGTACGCTCAGAGTGCTTCAGGATCCTCTGGCAGTCTTAAAGCAGCCCTCCAGGGTGGGTGAATTACAGCAGCCTTGCAGGGTGGGTGAATTACATTTCTACCTATTTTTAAGCCTCATTTGCGCTGGGGGATAAAAAAAAAAAAACAAGCTCCTAAAATATCACAGGCAAAGTTGGTTTTGTTTGGTTTTTGAAAGGGGGCTTGTGCAGGCTCTAAATGGTTACCATCATGCTGTAAATGGCTACCATCACAATGTAAAGGGGTACCTTTACAATGTAAATGGGTACCATCATGCTGTAAATGGGTACCATCACACTATACATGGATACCATCAAACTATACATGGGTACCATCACACTATACATGGATACCATCACGCTATAAATGGGTACCATCACGCTATACATGGATACCATCACACTATAAATGGCTACCATCACACTATACATGGATACCATCAAACTATACATGGGTACCATCACACTATACATGGGTACCATCACACTATACATGGGTACCATCATGCTATAAATGGGTACCATCACACTATACATGGGTACCATCACACTATACATGGGTACCATCATGCTGTAAATGGGTACCATCACACTATACGTGGGTACCATCAAACTATACATGGATACCATCACGCTATAAATGGGTACCATCACACTATACATGGGTACCATCAAACTATACATGGATACCATCATGCTATAAATGGGTACCATCACACTATACATGGCTACCATCACACTATACATGGGTACCATCAAACTATACATGGCTACCATCACACTATACATGGGTACCATCACGCTATAAATGGGTACCATCACACTATAAATGGGTACCATCATGCTATAAGTGGGTACCATCATGCTGTAAGTGGGTACCATCACACTATAAATGGGTACTATCACACTATACATGGGTACTATCACAATGTAAATGGATACCATCACACTGTAAATGGATACCATCACACTGTAAAGGGGTACCATCACGCTATAAATGGGTACCATCACACTGTAGATGGGTAACATCACACTGTAAATGGGTACCATGAGACTATAAATGGGTATCATCATGCTATACATGGGTATCATCACGCTGTAAGTGGGTACCATCACACTATACATGGGTACTATCACACTGTAAAGGGGTACCATCATGCTATAAATGGGTACCATCACACTCTACATGAGTACCATCACACTGTAGATGGGTAACATCACACTGTAAATGGGTACCATGGCCGTGCAGCAACCAACACCAAATAAAAGACAGAAGGGACAAAGTTTGTTTTGCAGGCTGAGCAAAAGTTTATGTGCACCAGTTCCTTCTGTTTCATTTTGAGATGCAAGTCATGTAGACAGGAATCCCATATTTAGGAGCCAAGTAGACTTCCTCATCTTCCTTGTTCCTCCACCTCCCCAGGTTCTGTTACCTTTGGTTATTTCTGGGGGTGCTTTCTTCTCTTACTCAGGTAGGGAATGAGCTAGGAGGACATCCACCTTTGTGACTGTAACTTTCTTCTTCCACGCAGCCAATGGGCAGTGGAACCAGTGGGGCCACTGGAGTGGCTGCTCCAAATCCTGCGACGGTGGCTGGGAGAGGCGGATAAGGATCTGCCAAGGTGCTGCTGTGACTGGGCAGCAGTGTGAAGGAACTGGAGAGGAAGTCAGACGGTGCAGCGAGCAAAGGTGTCCAGGTGAGATCCAAATATCCTTGTCTTTGCTATCTGCACTACAGCATGGCTTACTGCCATGGTCCAGAGGAGGCCATGGAGATGAGCAGGGGGCAGAAGACCATGAAGATTCTGTGGTTCTGTAAGATAACCAGGAGATAGGCTGGGAGAGTTGGGAATGTGCAGCCTGGAGAAGAGAAGGCTGTGGGGTGACCTTAGAGAAGCCTTCCAGTACCTGAAGTGGGCCTACAGGAAAGCTGGGAAGGGACTTTTCACAAGGGCTTGTAGTGATCAGATGAGTGGGAATGGATTGAAGCTTGAGGAGGGCAGAGGGCTGGAGCTGCTCTGCTACGAGGACAGGCTGAGAGAGTTGGAGCTGTTCAGTCTGCAGAGGAGAAGGCTCCCAGGAAACCTTATTGTGGCCTTCCAGTATCTGAAGGGGGCTACCAGAAAGCTGGGTAGGGAATTTTTTAGGGTGTCAGATAGTGATAGGATACTGGGGGCATACGGATCCAAGCTACAGGAGGGCAGACTGAGATTAAACATTAGGAAGAAGTTGTTCACCATGAGAGTGGTGAGAGCCTGGAAGGTGTTGCCCAGGGAGGTGGTGGAAGCCTCATCCCTGGAGGTGTTTAAGGCCAGGCTGGATAAGGCTCTGGACAGCCTGATCTAGTATGAATTGTCCCTGCCTATGGCAGGGGAAGGTTGGAACTGCATGATCCTTGTGGTCGCTTCCAAGCCTGACTGATTCTGTAATTCTATTAAATACTGCATCCAGTTTTGGTGTCTCAAGCATATGAAGGACATAGAACTGCTGGAGCAAGTCCAGAGGAGGGCTGCAGAACCAAATTTATTCTGGATTCCTAAAGAAATTCTCATTTCTAGAGTTGGTGCAGTCTTCCTCTATGCAAAGCAGAGCACAGGGAGGAGGTTACTGTGAACCTTCTCAATAAGCAGACAGCTTCTGCTTATGAAACCATCCTGGAGATAATTTGCATTTGAGTCTTTAAATCCATGCTGCTGCAGCCCAATTTCCCAAGATTGCCACCTGCTGTTAATAAACCACTTTACAGATGTGTGTGCAAGGCAAACACACAACGGAGCTTTGTTTGCCTTTTGGTGCATTTCTGTATCGCCTCAATGAATTCCAGGTTAGAATCAGGAAGCTTACAGGAAACCTTAACCCACAGCACCTTTTAACAAGCTGTGCTCCTGCAGGAGCTCAGACATCAGCAACAGAATTCAGGGCTCTGTTTCTAGACTGGCATTTGATAAAGCATCTCAAGTTTCAAAGGAGACAAGTGGAGAATTTCCCAAAGGTTGTAGAAGAATTAAGTACAGATTTACAAACAGCAGGGAAAATGGAGCAGTCCTGTACAGGGATGAGTGCTGTGAGTGTGACCAAACCTCACAATCTGTGCTGCTTTTCTTCCTCTAAATCAGTTCAGCAAAGCTCTCTTGTGCCTCAGTGCTTTCTGTTTCTAAGTCACTGAAGAACAGGAGAGACTGAAATGTTTGTTTCTGTCTTACAAGACATTTCTTGTGAGATCTCACCTCCAATCCTGCCTCCAGCTCTGCTGTCCCCAGCAGCAGAAGGACACAGAGCTGCTGGAGGAGGCCACAAAGATGATCCAAGGGCTGGAGCAGCTCTGCTATGAGGACAGGCTGAGGGAGCTGGGGGTATGTACCCTGGAGAAGAGGAGGCTGAGGGGAGAATTTCTCAGTCTCTGCAGCTCCTTGGAGAAGGCTGTGGTGATTTGGGTGTTGGACTCTTCTCCATAGTAGCAAAGATAGGAAGAGAGGAAAAGGCTTCATCTTGCACCAGGGAAGGTTTAGGTTGAACATCAGAAGAAACTTCTTGACTAAAAGGGTTCTCCAAACCTGGCACAGGCTGTTCAGGGAGGTGGTTGAATCCCTATCTCTGGAGATGTTTCAGAGAGGCAGAGATGTTTGCTGAGGACCATGGTTTAGCCCCAGCTTTGACAGAGTTAAATGGTTGGATTTGATGATCTCGAAGGCCTTTTCCAACCACACTGATCCTGTGCATTATTGCTTTTCAGAAGTGCTCCATTCCATGACAGTTAAATCTCTACCAGTTCCCTGCACGGTGCAATATTTCTGCTTCACCCAGCCTTTATTCAGGACAAATCCTCAATGTTTTTTTTTCTCACCAGGCAGTGGTAGGGAACAAAACACAACTGAAGCAGACTGCCTGGTTTGCTAACAAAAATGGAGTGCAGAAGTGCTGTCAGAGGACCAGCTAATGATTTCTGAATGAAGGCAGAAGGTTCTTCAGAGGCAATAGCAGCTACATAAAATAGAATACAAGAAGGAGAAGGATTGAAATAATTGTCACCAACTAAATGATAGAATGAAACCCTTGGGGTTTTGTTTTGTCTCCATTTGGGACATGTTGCAAGATGTTCAGAAGCCTTTTTCTGTTGCCTTGGCTCAAGGTAATTTTCCCCACGGCACTGATTTCGGATTCAAGAGAGGAGCTGGAGCTGTAGCTTCATTTCTGAGCTACTTGCTTCATCATGACCCTATTTGTTAGCTGCTTTGTCTGTGTCTTGTACAGAGCTTCCTCAGAACCCTGGCAGGTTGACTGCCTCCTGGACATCACAGAAACACAGAATTGTTTCTTAGAGGGAAAAGCCCTCTAAGATCCAAACATTAAACCAACCCCACCACAGCCACTAAACCCTGCCCCCAAGTGCCATGGCCACAGGTTTCTGGAACACCTCCAGGGATGAGGAATCCACCACCTCCCTGGGCAGCCTGTGCCAGTTCCTGAACACTCTTGCAGCAAAGAACTTTTTCCTTCTCTCCAACCTAACCCTCCCCTGTCACAATTTCAGGCCATTTCCTCTTGTTCTGTCACCTGATTCTGTGGAGAAGAGCCCAACTCCAGCTCACTACAGCCTCCTCTCGGGGAGCCACAGAGAGCAATGAGGTCTCCCCTCAGCTTCCTTCACAGTGCACACCCTCAGCTCCCTCAGCTGCTCCTTCCCAGCCCTGTTCTCCAGACCCTTCTCCAGTTTCATTGCCCTGCTCTGAGTCCCTCCACTAATTATTAGTGGCATGGTCAGACCAAAGCTGGGGTCTCAGCAGAGCAGAGGGGCAGAATCCCCTCTCTGTGCTGTCCTTCATGTAGTGAGGGGTCCAAAACTGAAGGCAGTGTTGGAGGTGAAGCCTCCCCAGTGGCCAGCAGAGGGGCATGAGGTGCAGTAGGGTCAGAGGAAGCCTGTGCTTCTGGATCACCCATCTGACTGAGTGCTTGTGCTCAGGTCTACTCAGCCCTATCCTGGCAGGGCACTGAGGTGATAGATTGGAGTGGATGTTGTGTGTGGGAAAGTATTGCTGAATCCCATCCCCAGTGCAGGAGAGGTTGGCTTCTGGTTCACCACTTTTAGCAAGTTCACCTCAAGATTTGCTTTTTGCCTTTAACTTTCAGCCACCTTCTCTGGTTTTGCACAGGCAGCTCAGAGGTCTCTGTGACTGTGGTGTGAATAAATTGAGCCACAGTTCCAGGAACACTCCAGCTGACCCTGAGCAGGGCCGGCAGGGCTTCTGAGCTCGCAGGGAAACCGCTCCAGCCTCACTGCCATGTCTCCATGGGCAACATGGGCTGGAGCATCACAGATGCTTTTGTGTGGGTGGATGCCTGATTAGTCAGCTCTGCCAGAAAGGCTTCAGCTTTGGGAAGAGCTGCTTTGTTTTTCATCTGCAGCAGCATTCTTTGAGCCAAGGTGTTCGTACAAGGTGTTGAAGGGCACACAGAGTCCATCAGGGGCCGAGAAAACTTCTTTGCCTGGGCTAAGTGATGCCTCTTATAGAATCATAGAATCAGTCAGGGTTGGAAAGGTCATCTACTTCCACCCCCCCTGCCATGGGCAGGGACACCTCACACTAGATCAGGCTGTCTAGAGCCTTATCCAGCCTGGCCTTAAACTCCTTTGGGGATGAGGCTTCTACCACCTCCCTGGGCACCCCCTTCCAGCACTGACTTGCTGCTGCCCTTCCAAAGAGATGGCAAAACTTTGATGTGACCTGGAACTTACTAACAAGGTCACTTCCAACCTAAATCATTTTATGATTCTGTGAACCTGTGATTCTAGGAACAGACAAGATCAAATCTGGTGTATACATGTGTGTGTGTGTATATATATATATATATATTTAAAATTTTAAAAGGCTGATTTAACCTTCAGTATTTGGAGAGAAGAGTTTTCAGTCCTGAGAATTAGCATCCACTCTGCCATGGTGAGACCACACCTGGAATACCATGCCCAGTTTTGGGCTCCCCAGTTCAGGAGAGATGGGGACCTGCTGGAGAGAGTATAATGGAGGCTATGAGGGTGATTGGAGGACTTGGGCATCTGTGCTATGAAGAAAAACTGAGAGCCCTGGGGCTATTTGGTCTGAAGAAGGGAAGGCTGAGAGGGGATCTGATCAATGTCTATAAAATATCTGAGGGGTTGGTGTCAGGTGAAGGTGCCAGGCTCTGTTTGGTGGTGCCCAGCAATAGGACACCACCTATTGGTGGTGGATACAAGCTGGCACACAGGAGGCTCCACCTCAACATGAGGAGACACTTCTAAGTGTGATGGAGCCCTGGAGCAGGCTGCCCAGAGAGGTTGTGGAGTCTCCTTCTCTGGAGACTTTCCAAACCCACCTGAATTCATTTCTGTGTGCCCTGCTCTGGGTGATCCTGCTCTGGCAGTGGGGTTTGACTGGATGATATTTCAAGGTCACTTCCAACCCCTGAGGTCCTGTGGTTGTGTGATCACTGAGCACAACACGTTTGATATGATCACAGTTCCATGACAAATTTCCTTCTGCAAGGGCTCTAAGCATTAGCAACTTTGTGTAACTGATAATGTTGCCTTCTTATTGCTGATTTACAGGGTCAGAAGAGAATGGCAACTGCTTGCTTTTGCTCATGTCACCACATGGCTGAAGTTTATCAAATTACAGCTTTTCCCCCTGGAACACTGACTTGATCCATTCACTTTTGGGGCATTTCTGAAGCAATTGTAACATTCCAGCTCATGAACAGAACCACCTTTGGTTGGATTTTACCATTAGTGGATCTCTGACTTTTTTAACAGCCCCAACTCTCTTGATTTATGATTCAGGGATGCTGGTGCTGAGGCAAATTTAGCAAGCAATTTTTCTGCCCAGCTGTGATTCATATTAGTCTCAGTGAGCCATCTGCAAGGTATTCTTTTGTCCTCTGTAAAGAGAGGGGACAGCTTTGTGGAGAGTCTGCTCAGTTCTCTCATTCACCTCACTCTTCTGTCAGCAGAAGTACAAAGCAGGGGAGATGGACAATTGAATGGCTTAAGTGAAATGGGAAGGGTAAAATCCAGAGTTCCTCCTCTGCTGGAGGTTTCCCATGCAACCAGAGAATCATGGGTTGATAGAATGGGTTGGGTTGGAAGGGACATTCAAGATCTTCTGCCATGGAGCTCTGCACGTTCAGGGTGGTGAGACACTGGAGCAAGTTGCCCAGGAAATGTGTCTGAGGTTCTGTCCCTGGGGACATTCCTTGGAGGCTTGCTGTGTCCCTGAGCAGCCTGCTCTAATTGGAGATGTCCCTTCTGAGTGCAGGGGAGTTAGACCAGCTGACCTCTGAGGGTCCCTCCCAAGCCTGTGCAATCTGTGAAGCTGAGAATCTGTTAGCACATGGATTTCATCAGACCTCAGGACAAGACAAACGACTTCATTTTTCTGAGATGAAATATCAGTTTCCATTAATATTTCTATTCAACTTCTCATTTCTCAACGGCAGCACCTTATGAAATATGTCCTGAAGACTATCTGATGTCAATGGTGTGGAAAAGGACCCCAGCTGGGGACATGGCTTTCAATCGATGTCCTCTCAATGCCACAGGTACAGTCCTGCTTTGGAATTCTTTGTTGAGTGAAAAGGGGAGGAGGAATCTTCTGCTCTCTGCTCTGGACAACAAACATTACCAGAACCATAAACGTTTTGAGGTTCTGGCAGAATTCCTTGAGGGCAGGGATGTCAAGGACAGCAAGAAAAGCCTCTGTAGGTATGTTGGTGAGAAAAGGTAGAGCAGGGAAGACAGGAGCTCTCTCTGGAACACAACAGGGATCTGCCTACCCTGCAATATGGCTGAGGTGCTCAATTACTTCCTTGCCTCAGCCTTCACCTCTGTTTTTGAGGCTCCTGCAGACTTCACTTGGCCATAAGGCCAAGTGTAAAGTCCTGCCCATGGGTCAAAGCACTCCTGACCTCAAACACAAACTGAGAGATAAGTGGATTGAGAGTGGCCCTGAGGAGAAGGACCTGGGGATGCTGATGGATGTAAAACTGAGTACGAGGCAGCAGTGTGTGCTCACAACCCAGCAAACCAATCCCATCCTGGGCTGCAGCAAGAGAAGTGTGGCCAGCGGGTTTGGGAGGGGATTCTCCCCCTGTGCTCCACTCTCCTGAAATCCCACCTGGAGAACTGTGTCCAGCTCTGGGGTCTCCAACATACGAAAAGACATGGACCTGCTTCAGGAGGTCCAGAGGAGAGCCACAAGGATGATCATGGGACTGGAGCTGAGAGTGCTGGGGTCATTTAGTCTGGAGAAAAGAGGGCTGCAGGGAGGTTTTATGTCAGCCTTCCAGTACTTAAGGGGCACCTAAGAAGGAAGATGAAGAGGAACTGTTTGTCAAGAGACGAGATAAGATTTTTAAACTGAAGCAGGGTAGATTTAGATTAGATAGCAGGAAGAATTTTTTTACAACGAGGGTGATGAGGTACTGACAGAGGTTGCCCAGAGATGCTGTGGATGCTCTCTCCCTGGAGGTGCAGAATGCCAGACTGGAGGAGCCCTTGAGCAACCCTGGGCTGCTGGGAGATGTCCCTGCCTGTGGCAGGGGGTTGGAGCTGGCTGATCTCTAAGGCCCCTTCCAACCCAACCCACTCTATGATTCTGTGAGCTGGGGCAGGTATTACAGCAGAAATATCACTTTATACTTGCCTTTCCCTATGGCACCCTTGCAGAACCTTTCAGGTCCCTTCTGATCCAAACCATTCTGTGATGCTGTGGGTCTATGGTTGCTCAAGTCCCATCTCTGTGTATATATGCAGATGTGTGAACTCCACCTATTTGGATGTGCCTCCTGGAATCATGAGCTGGGGGAACATATGGAGGTGGTCAGAACACAGAGAATCATTCATAAATTTATGGAATGGTTTAGGTTGGAAGGGGCCTTGAAGGTCATCTAGTTCCAAACTCCCCTGGCACTCCTGCCAGCCCGGGCTGCTCAAAGGTTTATCCAGCCTGGCCTTGACCACCTCCAGGGAGGGATCATCCACACCTCCCTGGCTCTGAGTGGCTCTGAGGTGTGTATATCTATGTTTGCACACCACATATATGACTCATAGGCAGAGGAAAAAGCTGAAAAGAAATCAAATTGTCAGAACACATCAGGCAAAGAGTGATGAAAACAAACAAACCCATACAAGTCTTTTAAACCAAGCAAACACTGCCAGCTCCCCCTCCCTGCCCTGAAACAAGTCAAGCCCTGAGGTTTGTTTCAGAATCCCTGCTAAGTGTTTCCAAGGCTTTTCTTTCCCCTTGTCTACTGCTGATGGCTGCATGAAACCATTTCTGGGTCTGCTTTGCAAACCAGCGTGGGATGGAGGCTTTTAATAAGGTTTCACTCTCTGCAATTCTTTTCACTCCTGTAAATATTTTCTGTCTTCTTTGTGACTTACAGGCACCACTAGCAGACGCTGCTCTCTCAGTGTTCATGGAGTGGCCTTCTGGGAACATCCAAGCTTTGCTAGATGCATATCAAATGAGTACAGACACTTGCAGCATTCAGTAGGTGCAAAGCCAGCTTTACTACTTGCTCTGTTTATTCATTTACTAATCACTGCTGTGATCAAAAAAAAAAAAAGGCAACCTAAATTGACTTATTTATTCTCAAGTCAGATTTCCTGAAGGAAAATGGATCTGAGAAACAATAATTTCTGTTACTTTATATTATTTTTTTTGCTGTCGCTGGTGTTTGAAGCTTTTTATTACTGTAGAAATGAGGGGGGAAAGGAAAAAAAAAAAAAGGCAAATTCCCTTTTTTTTCAGGTCCACTCTCTGATATTTTTATATCTTATAGTTTGGTTTATCAGAAAATGAGGTGTGGGTAGGATTTTACCAACAGTGACCTCCTGTTTGATGTTGTCACACCTGGAATTCTTTAGCTGCACACTGAGGAGCTGAAATGGTTTTGATTTAATTTTTTTGTTGTTGTTTTGGTTTGTTGTTGGGTTTTTTTTAATCCCCTTCCATCAAATTTAGGATTTCAGTCTACATGGTAACAAGAGGAAATGGTTACAGAGTAAAGCTGTTGCAGTGCCTTGGGAAAAGTAGATCATTGCATCATTTAGGTTGGAGAGGACCTTTAAGATCATTTGAGTCTAACCATTAATCTGTCACTCCCAAACAGTTACATTTCCTATCAGCTGGAGCTGTTCTCCTTTAATATTTGCTAAGACACTAAAGCAGTATTGGAAAGATCTTTTCTTTTTTCTTTTGCTTTTTCTTTATGTTAAGCTTCTAAATTGTGAGAATGGTCTGAGTTGGAAAGGACAACCAAAGGTCATCTAGTTCAACCCCTTCCTTACAGTCAGCAGGGACTGTTCAGCCTGGAGAGAAGGCTCCAAGAAGACCTGGTAGAGGCCTTCCAGTACCTGAAGGAGGCTACAAGAAGGCTGGAGTGAGACTGTTTGCAAAGGCCTGCAGGGACAGGATGGGAGTCAATGGCTTCAAACTAGAGCACAGCAGATGTGAGGAACAAGTTCTGTACCAGGAGGATAGTGGAACACTGCAACAGGTTGCCCAGGCAGGTGACTGAGGTCCCATCCCTGGAGATATTCAAAGTGAGGCTGGACAGGGCTGTGGGCAACCTATCTGGTAGAGGATGTCCCTGCTGAGTGCAGAGGGGCTTGGACTGGATGAGCTTTGGAGGTTCCTTCCAACCCAGAGCATTCTGTGTCCCTATGACACGTTCCTGTGTAAATTTACTCTGGGATATCCTGCTTTAGCGACGCAATTGGACTGCCAGATCTCCAGAGAGCCCTTCCAACCCCTACTATTCTGTGACTGACTTACCTGGCTGACTTTTGCAGACACACTGACAGTTTTAGAAGAACTACAAGTCAGGGACTGGCAGAGGCTGCCCAGGGAAGCAGTGGAGTCTCCATCGCTGGATCTTTGGGACATGGTTTAGTGACCCTAGGTGTGGTTGGGTTGATGGTTGGACTGGATGACTGAAACCATTCTATGATTCTGAGTGTGCCTGACAGGAAGGGGTCATTGTTGGACAGAAGAGGACATTTCTAACCCAGAACAGATTTATCTCTTCTTCTGGATTTCCTTTTTTCAAGATGTTAAGTCCGATTAGACCCAACTGCAAAATAATCTTTGGCCAAAGAAGATGTAAAAATAGCTAAAGCTTCTTTGCAATTACACAAGCCTCTGAACATCCTCTTCTTGCTGCACAAACTCTCAGTCCAGTGTAGCTGCATGCAAATGAAAGGAAAAAAAAGTGAATTCCTTTTACACTGGGAGCTCTTCACAAAGGCAAGCTGCTTGTCCCCCCTCGCTGCTCCTCCAAGTGATCAACGGAGCAGAACTGGAGAGGAGGGAGGTGAAGACCTCTGAGGTCAGCACCCTGCCAACACAGGCTTGTTCCCCCACCACACATATGCCAGCTCCACAAATCCCTGCAAAGAGAGCTTTGCAAGGCAGCTGCTGGCAGAAGCTGCTGCTGTCATAGATGCGTGCTTGTGGAAGTGTCTCTGATACGCCTTGGTGGGTGTCACTTAGCCAAGGATGTTATTTTACCAGCTGAGACCAGCAGTGCTGGGGGTGTCACTGAATGTTTTCACACATTTACAGATCCCAGTGGGTTGGAAGGGGCTCTCAAAGATCATCTTGTCCAACGCCCCTGCAGGCAGCAGGGATGCCTCCAACTAGATCACTCTGACCAGGGCCACATCGAGTCTGATCTTGAGTGTCTGCAGGGATGAGTCTCAACTACATACCTGGGCAAACCTGTTCCAGTATTTGCCCACTCTCATTGTGCAGAACTCCCTCCTGATGTCCATCCTAACTCTGCCTTGCTCCAGTTCCAAACAATTGCCCTCAGCCTGTCCCCACAGACTCTTCTGAACAGTCCCTCCCCTGCCTGCCTGCATGTTCCCTTCAGATATTTAAATGCAGCTGTAAGATATTTCTGGAACCTTCTCTTTTCCAGGCTGAGCAGCTCCAATTCTTTCATCCTGACTTCACAGGAGAGATGCTCCAGCCCTCTGATCATCTTGGTGCTCTCCCTTAGATCCACTCCAGCAGTGTTGGGGTTCCCATAGCTGGAGGCAGTACTCCAGGTGTGGCTTCAGCCCACCTCTCCAGTCTGCCCAGCTCCTTCTGTTCTGTGCATGTTCCCTCCAAAGCTGGGTGTGAGCTGCTTCCCTTTCATTTCTTATCTGAAATATATTAACTAAAAAGTTGATGTCTTGTCTTCCAAAAATTATATTCCCAAAGTTGATTTAAAGCAGTTGATATGATCCATGATGTACATCCAACATGTGCATAGCTATAATCCATGCATCTTCCTAAATAAACTTCACTGGGAGGGTTCTCAAAGACTGAAAGAGGCTGCCCAGGGAGGTGGTTGGATCCCATCCCTGGAGATGTTTCAGAGAGGCAGAGATGTGGTGCCAATGGCCATGCTTTAGCACCAGCCTCGGTAGAGCTAGAGAATGGTCGGAGTGGATGGTCTTAAAATTCTTTTCCAACCAAATGACTCCTAGCATTCTATAACCTTCCTTTAATATATGTCCTCAGTATATGCTTGGGATCAGGCTCTACTGCATCTCCATTTTGTGTTGCTGGGGCCAGAGTGAGACCAATTAATCAGGAGATTTATCTCTGGTTTGCTGAAGCAGTGCCTACCCCCTGTTCCTTTTTAGTGTTCTTGCCTCTCCATATGACAGCAGAGGAAATCACTGGCATGGTAAAAATATAACCCAGGGCTTCTGAAGAGCCTCTGCCCTGGAACATGATGAAACAGTGAAGGGGAATGGTTTGGCTCCTGGAGCAGAGATTGCAGTCAGCTCCCATCTTCTGAGGGCACAGTGCCCTGCTCCGTTCAACATGTGGGAGCTCAAGAGAGAGAGAGAGAGCAGTGAAGAGGATGATGCACTTCAGCTATGCCACAAATGTACAGCCTGTACTTCCCTTTAGTTTATTTTACCTTGTGCACTGTGGAACAGCAATTCCCTTTTAAAGCTGGGGATGATAATTAGAGCGCTTTGAGTAACGGAACCAATTAGTCATGAATAATTTATCCAACACTTGGTGCAAGTCACTCATCAAATGAATTCAACAAATGCTGTTTGACCAGATAATGCAGCTGGTTGGCTAACGTGGAAAATGATTCACTGAGCAAATTAGGGGACAGAAATGCCCAACTGGATGAAACAAACCCCTGGGAAATTATTTGGTTAGCTCTAATAATGATACTTGATGAAACCAATTAGGATTATTCTTACTGAAGCACTGTAAATAGAAAATGCAGAGTGGTGGCTGGGTGGCCTTTACCTCTTGGAGCTTTGCCTCCTGGAACCACATGTGACCTAGAGAAACACATGGAGGTGTTCAAAAAAGCAGAAGTTCATGGAATGGCTTAGGTAAGAAGGGACCTCGAAGATCGTCTACTTACAGCCCCCTAACGTGGGCAGGGACACTTCCCACCAGCACAGGTTGCTCAAGGTCTCATCCAACCTGGCCTGGAACACCTCCACAACCTCCCTGGGCAACCTGTGCCAGTGTTTTACCACCCTCACTGGCAAGAATTTCTTCCTCATCTCCATTCTAAATCTCCCCTCTGCAAGCTTCAATCCATTCCCTCTTGTCCTATTGCTCCAAGCCCTTTTAAGAAGTTCCTCCCCAGCTCTCCTGGAGCCTCTTCAAGTACTGGAAGGTTGCTCTAAGGTTTCCCCATACCCTTCTCTTACCAGACTGAAGAGCCTCAACTCTCCCAGCCTGGCCCCACAGGGGCAGTTCTGCAGCCCTCTGATCATCTTTGTGTCCTCCTCTGGACCCTCTCCAGCAGCTCCAGGTGCTTCTTGTGCTAGGGGCCCCGGAGTTGGAGGCAGTGCTGCAAGTGAGGTCTGAGCAGAGCAGAGGAGAGGGACAGAATCCCCTCCCTGTGCTGCTGCTCTCCCTGCTCTGGCTGCAGCCAGTGCTTTTACAGTTGTATGATTGTATGATTATCACAGAATTAACCAGGTTGGAAGAGACCTCCAAGATCATCGAGTCCAACCTATCACCTAACCCCATCACCATTCCAACCTCTCACCATTCTGTGATTCTATGACTCCATCATTCTATGATTCCTTGATTTGGAGGATTTTTTTTTTTCCCTTCCTGGGCCCGATGTAGTTTGGATTTTTGGAGCATTTCAGAGCATCAGTTCCTCCTGCAGTAGATTGCAAGGCCCTCGTCGAAGCCTTCTCTCCCTTTCTGTCTTGGGCAAATAGTTTCCTCCTGTGGAAGCTGAAGTGCTCTGCTCTAACCAGCCTATTTTAATCTCTTTAAAATGTGTCTGTTGGTAGTTTTAATGGGCTGTTATATATAGAAAAGCAGATTAGATGATGATCTAATAACCCAAATTTAGGCTGTGCAATATTATGAAGGATTGTCCTCATTGCTTATTGCCTCCTTTTGATCTGCGAGGAGAAAATGGTCCGTAATTATTGTGCCTCAAATTGGCTACTCGAGCTGGTGCTGGGTTTCATTTGGGACTAGAATTTTCCAAGTGATGTTTTCATCAAAGGAAGATCTCTCCAAAATGTTCTCGAGTATTATTCTGCATCCTTGAAATTCACAGCTCCGACTTGAATGCCCCCTCAAGGCTGCTGGAGCATCACCTCAAGAGACTGCAAAGAGAATCTTGTGGCACAAAGAAACCCGAGCAGGAGACACCACGTGGGCGTGTTTTGGCTGTTGCAATCTCGAAATCTGGGCTGGGGAATTGTTACTTTGTGAGAAGGCAAACTTCAAAGTCAGTCTTTTATTTCACTTCTGAGCTTTCAAGCCTATGTTGATCGTACCTCCTGCAGCAATTGTATGGAAAGAGCTTTCTGCTTTGGTCTCTATAGAAACATGGAATCGTAGAATGATTTAGGTTGGAAGGGACCTCAAAGCTCAGCCAGTTCCAACCCCCCTGTGCCGTAGGCAGGGACACCTCCCACTAGAAAAGGTCACTCAAGGCCTCCTCCAACCTGGCCTTGAACCCCTCCAGAGAGGGAGCAGCCACAACCCCCCTGGGCAACCTGTGCCAGTGTCTCACCACCCTTACTGCCGTGAACTTCTTCCTTAACATCCCGTTTAAATCTTCCCTCTGCCGGTTTAAATCCATTCCTCCTCATCTTCTCATTACAAGACCTTGTGAATAGTCCCTCCCCAGCCTTCCTGTAAGTCTCTTTCTGACACTGGAAGGCCACTTCAAAGTCTCCTTGAAGCCTTCTCCAGGCTGCAGAGCCCCAACTCTTGTAGCCTATCCTCATAGGAGAGCTGCTGTAGTCCTCTGAGCATCTTGGTGGCCTCTTCTGGACTGTCTCAAACAGTTCCATGTCCTTCTTGTGTTTTGGGCTCTAGAACAGTACACAATTCAGTGATTCACCCATGGCTGGTTCTGCATCTCTGCTCTGCTCTGCTGAGACCCCACCTGGAGCACTGCATCAAGTTCTGGTGCCTCCAACACAAGAAAGGCATCAAACCATGGGAGCAGGTCCAGAGGAGGTCCAGATGATCAGAGAGTTGGAAAACCTTCCCTGTGGAGACAGGCTGAGAGAGTTGGGACTGTTCAGCCTGGAGAAGAGAAGGCTCTGGGAAGACCTTAGAACAGCCTTCCAGTTCCTGAAGGTGCTACAAGAAAACTGAGGAGGGACTTCTTGCAAGGGCTTGGAGTGACAGAATGAGGGGAAATGGATTAAAGCTTGAAAAGGGGATATTTTGACTGGAGAAGAGGAGGAAATTCTTGCCAATGAGGATGGTAAGACACTGGCACAGGTTGCCCAGGAAGGCTATGGATGTTCCCTCCCTGGAAGTGTTCCAGGACAGTCTGGATGAAGCCTTGAGCAACCTGGGCTGATGGGGTCTATGGAGCTAGATCATAGAGCCATGGATTGGTTTGGGTTGGAAGTGACCTCCAGAGGTCATCCATTCCCACCCCTTCTGCAGTCAGCAGTGATGTCCTCAACTAGACCAGGTTGCCCAGAACCCTGTTGCCATTTCCATGGATGGAGCCTCAACTACCTCCCTGAGCAACCTGTTTCAATATTCTGCCAATGATCTTGAAGGTCTCTGCCAACTCAAACCATTCTATGAGTGCTCTATAAAGGTCCTCATTGGTGCCAGTTTAAGTGCTGTAACACCTCAAGCAAGCAGGAGCTGGTGCAACTGAGCTGCTTTGCTATCAGAGATAGGAAGCTGAAAAACCAAAAGAAAAAGAAATCTCTTAGCTCTTGAGAGTTAGGAAGGAACAATCTGCATCTGAAATATCACACTGCTGTTGAGACAGGAGATAGGAGAACTTAATGCAGGTGAATATTTTCATATCAAANGCCCTCCGTAAATGAACTCTCTATGGCTGTCCTCGTGGAGGAAAACAAAAAGTTCCCCTGTTTCTTTTTTTTTTTTTTTTTTTTTTTTTTTGCTGCTGCTGCTGCTTCAGCCTGGGATTTTATTTCTCCCCTTTTCCACAGCAGCTTTATTCACCATTTGGCAAGTGCCTGACTGAAAGATCATTGGATCAGAAAGAACTCGGAGGTGAGGACTGATCTGCTCAGCTGCAGCTCATTAGGGATGAGTTTGTTATTCCAAATTCTATTACCAGGGAAGTGTAGCAGCCTGACCATGCTGTCCTGACCAAAATGCTGCTGTACTCTGAGAAATGAAAGGTTTCTTCTTAAAACATTTATTGCTCGTGCTCTGATTTTTTTTTTCCTTCCCTTGTTTAATGCTTCTTCTCCAGCTGAGCAGATTTAGACTGGAGGTGAGGAGGAAGTTGTTTACCATGAGAGTGGTGAGAGGCTGGAATGGGTTGCCCAGGGAGATGTTTGGGGCCACATCCCTGGAAGTGTTTGCAACCAGGCTGGATGAGGCTGTGGACAGGCTGATCTAGGGTAGGGTGTCCCTGCCTGTGGCAGGAGGGTTGGCACTGGCTGATCCTTGTGGTCCCTTCCAACCCTGACTGATTCTATGCTTCTATGTAGCTGCAGAGCAAAGCAACCAGGCTTGGGTTTGTAGGTTTGAATGAGCAAGCTTCAGTAACAGCAATTTGGTTCTGCTTCAGTCCATCTTTGGTATTGATACAAGGCAGCTCTTCATCTTCTCCTTCTCAGCCTCTGATAGGCAAGGGAGTTAGGGCAGGCAATGACAAAGCTGCAGGAGTCAGCTCTGTTTTGTCACATCTCTGTCTTCACAGCTTCACAGATTGCCTTCTCCAATCCCCCTGCAGGCATCAGGGACACTGCCAAATAGATCAGCCACAGCAAGGCTCATCTTGAGTGTCTGCAGAGATGGGATCTCAGCCACAGTCCTGGCCAGCCTGTTCTGGTGCCTCCCCACCCTCACTGTGCAGAGCTTCCTCCTGATGTGCAACCTAACTCTGCCCTGCTCCAGTTCCAAACCATTCCCCCTCATCTACAAGCCCTTCTAAACAGTCCCTCCCCAACCTGCCTGTAGGCCCCTTTGAAATGCAGCTCTGAGGTCTCTCCAGAGCCTTCTTTTCTCCAGTCTGTTCTTGCAACAGTGGTGCTCCAGCCCTCTGATCATCCTTGTGGTCTCCTCTGGACCTGCTCCAGCAGGTTCACATCTTTCTTCCATTGGGGGCTTCCATAGCTGCTACAGCCCTGCAGGTGAGGTCTCCCCAGAGCAGAGCAGAGGGGCAGCATCTTCTCTCTCCATCGCTGGTCATGCTGCTGTGGATGCAGCCCAGGCTGCCCTTGGCCTTCTGGGCTGCCAGTGCCCATTGCTGGCTCCTGTTCAGCTTCTCCTCCCAGCACCCCCAAGTCTTTCTCTGCAGGGCTGCTCTCAACCTCATCATCCCCAGCCTGGACTGCCCTAGGTGCAGGACCTTGCACTTTGCCTTTGGTGAACCTCCTGAGATTCTCCTCAGCCACCTCTGCAGCCTGATTTACCTGCATAAGGACATTGCAACTTCATTCAGCTGCTTTCCTTCCTTCCTTAGCCTCAAATGTTGCAGCAGTTAGTCAGAGTTCTGAGTTTCAGGACCACAGAGCTGCCAGGATGACCATGGTGGATCAGGAGAGGCAGCTCACTTGTAGCATGTCCCTCGGTGGCTCCCAGCCTCAGCAGCGTGGGCAGCCAGCAGCCTTTACCCCAAGCCATGTCCTGTCTGTCACAGAACGAAAACAACCCTCTCAGAGTGTCATTCTCTTTCTCTTCTCAACTCTTGCTCTTGTCGTTTTGCATTATAGACAGATAAGAGAGATCTTGAAGACTTGCCCCCTGGTTAGGAAAGGAGACAACAACAACAGCAGCAAAAGCTCACACACAGCAGGCCAACGTGAGCAGGCTTTCATCACAGCTAATTGGAGCTTTTAATGGCAGTGCTTAATAATAATAATAATAATAACAACAAAAAAAAATGAATAGGAATGATGGGCAACAAACACGGTGAGAGGTCTAAGAAGAAAACTCTAAAAAAACAAAACAAACAAACAACAAAAAAACAAACACCCAAACCAAACCAACAAGAGAATGCAAACAAAAGCCCAGCACAAAGACAACTCAAATCAACCAAACCAAACAAAACCAAACTGACTCAAAGAAAGCCAAGAAAATAGATCCAAAAGAAGGGATTGCTTTACAAAACAAAGCAGCAAAGCTGGGGATGGGTCTGGAGAATAGAACTGTGGAGCCGCTGAGGGAGCTGGGGGTGTGCAGCCTGGAGCAGAGGAGAGCTGAGGGAAGAGCTCATTGCTCTCTGCAACTCCCCGAAAGGAGGCTGCAGTGAGGTGGAGTTGGGCTCTGCTCCCTAGGATCAGGTGATAGTACAAGAGGAAGTGGCTTGAAATTGTGCCAGGGGAAGGTTAGGTTAGAGAAGAAGGAAATTTTCTTTGCTTCGGGAGTGGTCAGGGATAGGCACAGGCTGCCCAGGGAGGTGGTGGAGTCCCCATGCCTGGAGATGTTCAAGAAACCTGTGGCCATGGCATACTTGAGGACAGGGTTTTGTAGCCACAGTGGGGTTGGGTTGGAGGTTGGACTGGATAATCTTGGAGGATTTTTGCTACCCAAACAATTCTGTGATCCTGTGGATATTCCTTCCCATTCTGCATCTTAAGAGCATACTGGGGAAGAAAAAAAAAAGGAGGCTGTGTTTAATAATATTAGTGCTGGCTGGAGGTGCCAAGCAAAGTGGTTAGCAGATTATAAGCAGTTTCAGAAGATCTTTTTTTAATTTCACAGTCTCCTCACTTCTAGAATCATAGAATCAGTCAGGGTTGGAAGGGACCACAAGGATCAGCCAGTTCCAATCCCCCTGCCTTGGCCATGGACACCCTACCCTAGATCAGGCTGCCCACAGCCTCATCCAGCCTGGCTGCAAACATCTCCAGGGAAGTGACCCCAACCACCTCCCTGGGCAACCCATTCCAGGCTCTCACCACTCTCATGCTCAACAACTTCCTCCTCACCTCCAATCTGAATCTCCCCACCTCCAGCTTTGCTCCGTTCTCCCTAGTCCTGTCACTCCCTGATAGCCTCAAAAGTCCCTCCCCAGCCTTTTTGTAGCTTCTTAATTCAGGGCCTTATGATCTGCAGTGCCATAAAAAAAGTATTAAGGACATCAGTAGTAATACCTGGCCATGAATCTGGCACCATCTTAAAATCTAATGAAACAAAAAAGGGAGGTGATGATGTAGTTACTCTTGAAATTAATCACTCCTTTCCATCTTTTTATGGGTTTCCTGAGGGCTCATTGTTTTCTGTCCTTTTAGCCCGTGTTAAGTTTGCAGTGATTATTACACCTTAATAAATTTGGGCTCGGGAGCCGGAGGCTGAGGAGCCTGTGACTTTGAAAAGAGGCATTTTTATTAGCTGAGACTTGCTGATAAATGGAGGGACGAAGGCAGCTGGACCCTGAGCCAAAGTCCAGTTAAACATCTCAGTAATTTCTCAAGTATGCAGCCCCAGAGTGCGGGCAGCTGGAGGTTGGGCTGACAACTGAAGTATCACTTTAACAGCTGCTTCATTTCGCTATCGCCTGGCTCATAAATTTCATTTTTAACCAGCCTGCCTGTAAAGGCCACTAAAAAAATGACCTTCACAGAGAACTACAAGGACCTACAGTGGTGACCAAAATAGCTTTGGTGGGCGGTGCATAAACAGCAGAGTGACCAGAGCAAAGAAGCAGTATGGGGAGGAAGAGATTAGGATAACCTCTGCATTCACACACCGAAAGACTCTTGTGGTAGCTCTGTAACTAATCTGCTTTGAAGCAATCCACCTTCAACTCCTACTGACCTGGACATCTTCACTGGCTTCAGTAGGGTTGCTAAGGATCAGGGGAAGAAACTTCTAGGTGGAAGGTTGAGCAACCAATTAAGTTGAGGGATGTCCCTGCCCATGACAGCTTGGAAAGGACCTTTGAGATCATCTAGTCCTATGGCAGGGAGATTGGAGTAGGTAACCTCTAAGGTCCCTTCCAACCTCTACCACTCTCTGATTCTTTCTGTAGGAAAGCTGAGCTGGCTTTTCTGTTGCTTTGCTGTAGTTTTCCTGTCTTTTTCTTTCCTCCTTCATAGTAGAAGGAAAATTTTCCCAAGGAGAACAGTTAGAGATTGGAATCATCCCCCAAGGGAAGCAGTGGTTTCCCCCTACATCAGACAAGTCTTGAGATTCAGCTTGCCAGGGTGCTGGGGCAGCTCATTTCAACTCCACTATCACCTCAGACTCTGGAAGGGGTCCCTGGGGTCCATGAACCAACTGGATGAGTTCCAGCAAAAGTTCTGCTGATGCTTTTTTAATTTGCTACCCGGGCACAGCACGTGAGGAGGTGAGGACTCATCACTAATCCAGGTGTTGTTTGCTTTCTCTCATGCCCAAGAAGGGAGCTCATGAAGCTGTGTAACACAATATCAGACCCCTGAACTTCCTCAGATGAATTCCCTTCCATTCTCACACCTTTCTCTCCACTGTTATTTTCCTACAAGATTGCTTTCAAAAGCTTCCTTCTGAAGTGAATTGAAACTGCACTAAAGGATTGCTCCAAGCCAGCTGCTCACCTAATAACTGATTCTGCAGTGTTCTGAAGGAGGCAGCTCTGCTGCAACAGTCGTTAAACAAAATAACAATAATCAACTGCCTCAGTTTTCCTCACTGAAATTTTGGTGGAAAATATTTGATTGTGCCACTCTGCTTCTAATTCTGCATGGAATTGTTTCATTGGGAATGATCAAGTCCAACCATTATCCAACTCCACCAAGGCTGGGGTTAAACCAGCCTGACCACATTAGTGAATCCAGGGCTTTGGTTTTCCCTTCCTGTGGTTGCTTCTCCCAGCACAAAAGGTTGGGGAGCAGGGGAACAGGTCTGGGCAAGCCAGGACACCTTCAGGCCTATTTAGGCTGCAGAGGGACTGTTTGCAATAGCCTGCAGGGGCAGAACGAGGGAAAATGACTTCGAACTAGAGCAGAGCAGATTGAGATTGGATGTGAGGAACAAGTTCTGCACCAGGAGGGTAGTGGAACACTGCAACAGGTTGCCCAGGGAGGTGGTTGAGTTCCCATCCCTAAGATATTGAAGGTGAGGGTAGACAGGGCTGTGGGCAACCTGCTCTAGTGGAGGATGTCCCTGCTGAGTGCAGGGGGATTGGGCTGGATGAGCTCTGGAGGTCCCTTCTAACCCAGACCATTCTAAGACTCCATGATTCTGTGATTTACTCCTTTCAGAGCTCTTAGCTCTTTAAGGAGAGGCAGCAGTGGTTGTGCAGTTGTTCCTCTGCTATGTGCTGGCAGTGGGTTAAAGCTTCCATCCAACACAGACAGCTCCTTTGACAACACAGATGCTGAGAAAGGATTGGTGTCCAAAGAGAAACGTGGCAGCTTCACAATCTTCCAGCCCCAAGTCCATGATTTTCTGATGAGCATCATAATTCTGTCATCACAGTCTACTCTTTTGTCTTGAGCAGGATGAGCTTTGGTGTAATGGCTTAAAAACAGCTTGGAACTAGCTGAGCTTTTTAGGTCCTTTCCAGCCCAGACCATTCTGTGATTTATTATTATAATAGCTTTAATATTTCTTACTTTTGGCAGTGCTTAGGGTTTATCCAACTCTTCTTTTTTTTTTCCCCCCTCTTGATAAAGTAGGTTCTGATACTCATTTTATTCTTTTGGTACAGATCAAAGAGCACCTGGCCAAGGGACAGAGGACATTGGCTGGTGATGGCATGTCCCAAGTCACCAAGACACTGCTGGATTTAACTCAGAGGAAAAACTTCTATGCAGGAGATCTTCTTATTTCTGTGGAAATTCTGAGGAATGTTACAGACACATTTAAAAGAGCAAGTTACATCCCTGCCTCTGATGGGGTGCAGGTAAGAGAATCTCTGAAGGGTGATTTCTCACTCGGTGCTCTTTATGTCAGTCTCCTGCGTGCCACCTCTTTTACCCACTGAGGAAGCTACACCTCCTGAATGACAGGCAGAGAAATGGTTCACATCAGGTCTGAAATAGTGAAAGACTCACTCACAGTGAACAAGCAGCACAGCAAGTGACAAATGCCAACTTCTGCTTTTGTAAAGACCTCAGCATCGCTCTCATTCAAGGGCTGCTTTGATTGACGGGGATGTGTTGGCACTTTGTTGTTTTTCTCTTGCACTGGTGGTGTTTGTTCTGGTTCATTTCAGTTCAAAACTCCATCTACCCTCTACAGTTACATAATTCTGGCATTGCTACTTCAGTTCAGATAAACAAAGCTTATTTAAAGTGCACAGCAGTGATGGCTCCAGCTTTGGGCTCCCCTATTCAGGAGAGGCAGAGATGTGCTGGAGAGAGCCCAACAGAGAGCTATGAGGATGGTTGGGGGACTTGAACATAAAGAGAGACAGGGACCTGCTGGAGGGAGTCCAACTGAGGCTACAAGGATGATTGGGAAACCTGCTATGGAGAGAGACTGAGAGCCCTGGGGATGTTTGGTCTGGAGAGGAGAAGGCTGAGAGGGGATCTGAGCAATGCCTATCAATATCTGAGGGGTGGGTGTCAGGATGAAGGTGCCAGGCTCTCTTCAGTGGCGCCCAATGACAGGACAAGGAGCAACAGGTATCAGCAGGCACACAGGAGGTTCCAGCTCAACATGAGGAGAAACTTCTTGGCTGTAAGAGTGCTGGAACCCTGGAGCAGGCTGCTCAGAAAGGTTGTGGAGTCTCCTTCTCTGGAGACGTTCAGAAGCTACCTCGATGTGTTCCTGTGTGCCCTGCCCTGTGTGATCCTGCTTTGGCAGGGGCATTGGACTGGGTGATCTCTGAAGGTCCCTACCATTCTCTGATTCTATGATAGTGCATTTGACAGGAATTTACTACTTCATCCTTGAATCTTCTCATGCAAGAGGCCAATGAAAATCCTACCAGAGAGAGAGAGAGAAAAAAATAACCTACTAGAAATATTTCTACCTAATGAGCTGCACGACTCACGTTGCAATGCTCCTTCCAATAAATATTTCACGGCCTTCCCAGATCAGGAATATTTGTTTCATGTATATCTGAGTATTTGTGAGAGTTTTCAAAGCCTGTGGATGCACAGAGAAAGAATACTAAGAAGGTAGCTGCATGTATTATTTATGAAAGGGGGAGTCTCACCATCATTCATAAATTAGTGATGAAGTTATTAATGCAGGGCATGAGTACATATTGGTTTGTCTAAAAGTAAGCAGGGATTATAAATCAATGCCCTGTGGAATACATGGAGGCAGATAAATGGAGGCAGCTTGGAAAAGACATATTTTTTTGCTTCCCCCCCCCCAACCCCAGAATTATATTTTCAAGTTGTTTTATTTCTTTAATATGCACTGAAAGAAAACAAAAATCATTTCCTTTACACCAGGCTTTTGTAGCCAGCTGAAAGCAGAGGGTTGTGAACAGTGCTTTTCAAAAAAAAGCTTTCTGGCTGGACAATTCTTTCCTTCATTTATTTATTTACTTGTAATTGTGCAGTATTCACAGAATCTCAGAATGTTAGAGGTAGGAAGGCACCTCCAGAGGTCATCCAGTCCAACCCTCCCCTGCCATGGGCAGAGACTCATCTCAGCTAGATTCAGCTGCTCAGGGCCTCATCATCCAACCTGGCCTTGAATGTCTTAGGTTTTGATTTTTTCTCTTGGAAAGAAGTTCTCAGAAAAAGCAGGAATGAGTCAGCTTGCAAAAGACATTCATTTCCCACCTCCCCCCCCCACTCCCTTAGAATTATATTTTCAAGTTGTTTTATTTCTTTAATACACCCTGACAGAAAACAAAAAGAATTCCCCTTACATCAGGCTTTTGTAGCCAGCTGAAAGTGGAGGGTTGTGAACAGTGCTTTTGAAAAAAAGCTTTCTGGTTGGACAGTTCTCTCCTTCCTTTATTTATTTACTTGTAGCTCAACACAAGGGGCAACTTCTTGACTAGAAGGGTCCCAGAGCACTGGCACAGGCTGCCCAGAGAGGTTGTGGAGTCTCCTTCTCTGCAGACTTTCAAGGCATGGATGTGTTCCTGTGTGACCTGAGCTAGATTGTCTGGTCCTGCTGTGGCAGGGGACTTGGACTGGATCATCTCTTTGGATCCCTTCCAACCCCTGACATCCTGTGAGCCTGTGATCCCATTCAAAGTGGGAAAGTCAAAGTGTGTATGTCTGAATTTATTTGTTTCTTATATATTCCACCCATCTGGAGAGTTCCTCTAATCCCTACAACCTCTGCCTTATACTCAGGATTAATATTCATGAGCAGTGCAAAAGATCTGATTCAGAGACTCCACGACAAAAAGGAATGAACAGAAAAGTGAGATCAAATTCAGAGCTTTTAAGCTGATTACTCCAAATGAAGATGCCACAGCCTGATGTGCTGCAAAGAGAATGCCACATGGGCAGACAGAAACCAGGAGGAAAGCAAAGCTCCTAAAGCATGCATGGCTAGAGCCAAGTTATTTATGCTATGCCTGCTTTGGGTTTTGCATATTTTAACCTTTTTTTGGCAGCATTATTTCTGTATATAATGCACACACAGTGACAGGAAGGAAAATAAACTAACTTGTTTGAGGCAGTTAGAAAAATGCATCCTAGGCTGCATTAAAAGGGCTGCTAGAAACCTTCTCAACAGTCCCCCCCCTAACCTGCCTGCAGGGCCCTTCCAAATACTGCAGTGCAGCTCTAAGGGCTCCCTGGAGCCTTTTCTTCTCCAGGCTAAACAGTCCCAAATCTCAGTCTGTCTTCACAGGACAGGTTCTCCAGCCCTCTGATCATCTTTGTGGCCTCCTCTGGACCAGCTCCAGCAGGTTCCTATTTCTCTTTTGTTGAGATCCCCACAGATGGGCAGAATGCTCCATGTGAGGGCTCCCCAGAGCAGAGCAGATTTGAGCATCAATTCTTCCAGCCTGTTTTCACAGGAGAGGTGCTGCAGCCCTCTGGTCATCTTGGTGGCCTCCTCTGGACCCACTCCATCAGGTCCAGGTCCTTCTTGTGTTGGGGCCCCAGAAGTGGACACAGCCCTACAGGTGAGGTCTCCCCAGAGCAGAGCAGAGCAGAGCAGAGGGGCAGGATCCCCTCTCTCCATCTCTGGCCACACTGCTGTGGATGCAGCCCAGTGTGCCCTTGGCCTTCTGGGCTGCCAGTGCCCATTGCTGGCTCCTGCCCAGCTTCTCACCCCCCAGCATCTCCCTGGATGCTACCTGGAAGATAATGAACTTTTTAAATAAGCAGAATGTAAGCAACATTTTGGGAAACTCCTGATCTGATCTAAGAGTGCTTGAGCTATCTTGTAAGGACAGGGTGACAGGAAAGGACCTACCTTTAAGGGCAGGATGGCAAAGTAAGTTTTACAGTCTCCTGAGCCAGTGACCAACAGGAACCAAGACTTGCCCCCAAAGAAATTAAGAGCCATTTAATCCCATTGATGCTAATCACAGGGCCCACTGCTGTCACTCAGAGATTAAGAGGATGGTCCAATGTTTCCCACCCTCCCACACACACATACACACTCCCTGTGCTGCAGTCCAGAAGTGGAGGTGACTTAGGGCTATCCATTAATTCCTCCTAGGGAGGAATTCTTCTCTAGCTGTATGAAAGGATTTATGACAGCTTTATCCCTGCAGAGAGGGTCAGAGAACTTGGAGTGGAACAGAGTGCTGCAGCCATTGTATTCCAAGAGGGAAAGATTGAAAGGAAGGAAATGAAATTAGGAAAACATTATTGTCCACTGCTGTCTGTAACTGGAGTTATCCTCAGAGGAGCCTGGGCAAAAATAAAGGACTTCAAAAGCTGGCCCTGGCTGTCCCAACGCCTCCCACAGTGGCCAGTTCAGTAATTTGTGAGGCATGGAGTGAAAGGAAGGAGCTTGGTTTTACAAGGAGGTCCAGAGCTGGTTGCAGCAGTAGCAGCAGGTCTACCTAATAGCCTAAAAAGTCCCTCCCCAGCTTTTCTGTAGCCCACTTCAGATCCTGGAAGGCCACCTGGGAGCTTTGTCTTCTCCAGACTGCACAGCCCCAACTCTTTCAGTCTGTCCTCACAGCAGAGGTGCTGCAGCCCTCTGAGCATCCTCGTGGCCCTTCTCTGGACACATTCCAGCATGTCCATATCCCTCTTGTAATAGGGGCTCCAGAACTGGATGCAGTACTCCAGGTGGGATGCTGCAAATTGCTTTGGGCAGCAGAACAGCCAGATCCACGCTTCTGAAGCACTACCACAGCTTTGCTCCTCTACAAAGGCCCAAATTTCAAGATAGACCAATTAAAGGAGGTTCACACATTAATAGACCTCATTGTTTCTACACAAACAGAGTACTGCAGCCCTCTGAGCATCCTCATGGCCCTTTGCTGGACACACTCCAGCATGTCCACATCCCTCTTGTAATAGAGGCTCCAGAACTGGATGCAGTACTCCAGGTGGGGTCTCAGCAGGGTAGAGTAGAGGGGGAGTATCACCTCCCTTGACCTGCTGGCCACAGGTTTTCTCCCAATAATAGCTCTTGCCCAGACAGGGCCAGAGGGGGAGGTAAGGAGAGCTTGCTGGCCTTGCTGTGATCTTATAAACAGATAGCAGAATTATGGGATTGAGTAACATTTTCTTCTAGTCCCTAGAGGAGTTTTAACCCTGTAGTTCCCAACCTGGGACACTGTGCCAGTGTCTCACCACCCTCACTGCAAACAACTTCCTCCTAACATCCAGTTTCAATCTCCCCTCTGCCAGTTTAAACCCATTCCCCCTCGTCCTGTCATTACAAGACCTTGTCAATAGTCCCTCCCCAGCCCTCCTGTAGCTCCCTTCAGATACTGGAAGGCTGCTATAAGGTCTCCTGGAAGCCTTCTCTTCTCCAGGCTGCAGAGCCTCAACTCTCTCAGCCTGTCCTCATAGGAGAGCTGCTGCAGCCCTCTGAGCATCTTGGTGGCCCTAGTCTAAATGCTCCTCAGATTTCAAGCCCTTCTTTCTCATCCCATTCAGCTGTTGCTCATCTTTGGCCTGTGCTTGAGTCTAGGATTATTTGTCAACTTTCCCCACATTTATTTCTGTTAATTATTGGTAATTTTTATGCTTTCATGCCACCAAAACAAACACAACATTTAATGAATACTTAATTTATTAGCAAACTGAGCTGCTTACAGCTCCTGAGTGATTTTTCAGGCAATCAGACCTTATTACACAGACTTGGATACTTCTGCAATTAAGGCTTAGACTGTTTCTGCAGGGGAATCAGGGGCTGCAATGCAGTGCAGAGCTAGATTGAGATCTGCTCTTTAGCTTCAAGAGAAGTGTGGCCAGAAGATCTAGAATGATGATTCTGCCACTTTGCTCTGCTCTAGTGGGAGCTCACCTGAAATGCTGAGTCCAGCTGTGGAGCCCTCAATGTGAGAAGGACATGGACCTGATGGAGAGGGTCCAGAGGAGGCCATGAAAATGCTCAGAGGGTTGGAGCACTTCTGCTACAAGGGCAGGCTGAAGGGTGTTCAGTGTGGAGAGGAGGGGGCTCCAGGGAGACCTAATAGCAGCCTGCCAGTACCTGAAGGGGGCTACAAGAAGGCGGGAAGGAGACTGTCTGCAAAGGCCTGCAGGGGCAGGACAAGAGGAAATTGTTTGAAATGAGAACAGAGTAGATTAAGATTGAATGTAAGGAAGAAGTTCTGCACCATGAAACTGCTAAAACACTGCAACAGGTTGCCCAGGGAGGTAGTTGAGGTCCCATCCCTGGAGATATTCAAGGTGAGGCTGGACAGGGCTGTAGGCAACCTGCTCTAGTGGAGGATGTCCCTGCTGACTGCAGGGAAGTGTTTTTGTGTAAAAGTAGTTTCCACTTAAAAATATTTTGCATTAAAAAGAATTTTGATCTAAAAATGTTTTTCACAGGTTTTATTCTGTTTTGTGTACTGTGTCCAGTTCTGGGCCCCTCAATTTAAGAAAGATGCTGAGGTGCTTGAATGTGTCCAGAGAAGGGCAGCAAAGCTGATGAGGGGGCTGGAGCACAGCCCCAAGAGGAGAGGCTGAGGGAGCTGGGGGTGTGCAGCCTGGAGTAGAGGAGGCTCAGGGCAGACCTCATTGCTCTCTACAGCTACCTGAAAGGAGGTTGTAGCCAGGTGGGGTTGGGCTCTTCTGCCAGGCACCCAGGGACAGAAGAAGAGGACACAGCCTCAAGCTGTGCCAGGGCAGGTTCAGGCTGGATGTTAGGAAGAAGTTCTTCATAGAGAGTGATTGGCATTGGAAACAGTAGCATTGGAAAATAACACATTTGAGTCCTCTGCTGTGGCCAGGGACACCTCCCAGTTGCCCAGGTTGCTCAAGGCCTCATCCAACCTGGCCTTGAACACCTCCAGGGATTGCAGTCACTGTGCAGCTGAACGCTTCGTCCTTTCATTTAAGAGTGAGCTGAAGCTACTACTTGCTGAAACCTGCTGTAAACCCCATTTATCCCCCCAAAATGACTAAAACTGCAGTCCAAAGTCAGGCAATGGCCATCAATCCCAGTCCCTAGAGGGCCTTGTGGTTGGTTATTCCACTTGAAGGTTTTGCAGAGGTTGTGAGGATCCTAATTGGACTCCTCAGCTGAGGTCAGTGGAGGCTGCATGTATATTTTACGAAGGAGCAGCTAGATTCTAATTGACAGGCTGTGGGCAAAACTGCCATTCTGCACCAAAAAGGAAGGGGGAAAAAAAAAAAAAAGTGATGCATAGCAGAGAAGAAGAGAGGCTGCAGAAATTCTCAGCTTTCAGAGATTAAGAAGCTGGGAATACAAATTGGGGAAGAGAGAGCAGACAAAGCTGTGGAGAGAAAGTTCTCAGCAAATACTTGGCAGAGAGTGGGTTTTGAGCTGCATGATTTGAAAACTAAATGGCTTTCAGGTTCTTTTGTGGTTTGTTTTTTGTTTTTTCTCCTTGCAGTTCAATGAATCAGATAAAGAAGTTCACATTTTAAGGTCAAGGAAACGTTTAAGGTCTGCCCAGGGCAGCGATGGAGTCACCAACCCTGGAGGTGTTTAAGTGTGGTGTGAAGCTGGTGCCTAGGGACATGGTTTAGTGTTGACCCTTCAGTGTTGGGTAGAAGGTTGAGGAGTCTCCTCTGGAGCCTTTCCAAACCCACCTGGATGTGCTCCTGTATGGCCTGCCCTGGATGGTCCTGCTCTGGCAGGGGGCTTGGACTGGATGATCTCTGTAGGTCCTTTCCAACCCCTCCCAGTCTGTGATTCTGTGCCAGTTTATCTGTTTGTTCAGATGCAAACTAGAGCACAGGAGGTTTCACTTCAGGAGAAACCTCACATTGAGGGTGGTAGAACACTGGACCACCTGTGGAGTCTTCTTCTCTGGAGACTTTCAGAGCCCACCTGGATGTGTGCCTCTGTGATTTACTCTGGGCGATCATCCCACAGCAGAGAGGCTGGACTGGATGATCTTCAGAGGTCCCCTTCAACACTTCTGTGATTCTAAGATTGCTTTCTCTCTCCCACCCACAGAACATAGGCTGCAGAACTGCATCTGTAAGAGGCAAAGGAAAACTTTCTTTAGGTGAGCTTAAGGAGTGTTTGTGTCATTCAAAGTAACTTTGACTTTGTCTTTAATTGCTTTTTCAGAACTTCTTTCAAATCATTAGCAACCTCCTAGATGAAGAAAACAAAGAGAAATGGGAAGATGCTCAACAGGTAAGTTGTGCATTTTGTAGCTCATTGGTTTAGAAGATTGGAAGCTGTTTTAAAGAGGACGTTGACTGTACCAGAAGCCACAGATTGTTAGACTAAGTCATGAGAAAGTGGGATAAATGCTTTCAAAAATCATGCACCTTGATGTAGGTGAAAGGAAATTCAAAGTGTGGCAAGGCATGTTTTGAGAATATCTGCTTCTGCTCAGAAGGAAGGAATTCCATGGCCCCTGGGCTCATTCCTCAGATTCAGATGATGCCAGAAATGTAAGACACTATTCCTGATGACCAAATTTCCATTCCATTTCATGGTATCATTCAGTGGGAGTGTTCAGGGCAATGCCAGATGAGGCCTTGAGCAAACTGGTCTACTGGAGGGTGACTGTGCCCATGGCATGGGGGGTATGGAACTAGATGGTCTTTAAGGTCCCTTCCAACCCACTCCATGTGATGATTCTATGATCCTGCCCTTCTCTGGACATGCTCCACCACTTCAGTGTCTTTATTGTAGGGAGTGCCCTAAAACTGAACCCAGGACTCAAAGGTGTGGCCTCACCAATGCTGACCACAGAGGGACAATCCCTTCCCTGGTCCTGCTACCACACTGTTACTGATCCAGGCCAGGATGGTGTTGGCCTTCTTGGCCAATTATGTACAGAGATCAAATACTGGAGGCAAAGGCAGGGAAATATTTCTGTAGGAAGAAGGATTTTAAAAGGCAGACATTGCAGGGTGGAAAAAGTCAACTACATTTATATGCAACAGAAGCTTTTAAAATGAGGAGATTGGGCAGTGTGCTGCAGGAATGTGTTCACTCATGCTGATTCTGAAGGGCCTAAAGAGCATCAGATCCTGGCAGATGCAGAACAAATAGACTCATAGAATGGCTCAGGTTGGAAGGGACCCCAGAGATCATCTCCTCCAACCTCCTCAACATGAACAGGGACACCTCTCACCTAGACTCAAGGCCTTATCCAAGTTGGCTTTGAACACCCCCAGGCAGGAGGCAACCACAACCTCCCTGGGCAGCCTCTTCCAGACTCTCACCACACTTAGACTGAAGAATTTCTTCCTAAAATCCAGTCTAAACCTACTTTCCTTCAACTTCAAACCATTCCTCTTGTTCTGCCTCAAACACCCTCAGGAAAGTCTCTCTGCAGCCTTCCTGCAAGATCCCTTCAGGCACTGGCAGGCAGCTCTGAGGTTCCCCAAGAACCTTCTCCTCTGCAGGCTGCACACCCCCAGCTCCTTCAGCCTGTGCTCACAGCAGAGCTGCTCCAGCCCTTGGATCATGCTCCCCAGCACACATTTCTCTTCAGAACTTGTTGATTCTAACCTTTTGGGAGACCCCTGAAGCTGCAGCTGAGCCATTGCCATTCAGCCAGCAATCCTCTTCTTCTTTTCTTGCTTTTCTCTTCTTCTGTGTTAGAGTCAGCTGCAAAAATAGAGCAAGTTTGTCCTTCCCTTCGGTGGTGGTGGCTGGAAGCAGCAACATCACATGCATGTGGGCAGATTCCATGAGCAGCACCAAGATGAGGGGAACCAATTTAAGCAACTCTTGCAGCCCCACTAATGAACAGGCAGGATATCACTCCTTATGTTAGCAGCTCTGTCTCCTGCCTCCACCATGCCTGCTGGTCCATGCTGTGTCCACCATCTGTCCCATGAAGATCAGGGAGTGACAGTGCCTGACAGGACATAAGGAGAGCTTGGATGGGAAAGAGGGAACAGCAAATTTTCAGTTCTCTCGTGCTCCTCCTAGGAAAGAGAGGAGAGAAGTGGTTCCTGCTTTTCTGCAGCTCCTGCCAATTCACTGTCTTGTAGACCTGAGTACTGCACTGATAGCACGCAGGAACCCAAGGATGAGCTGAACACAGGAGCAGTGGAGCTTGAGGATACAGCTGAGGAGCTCACTAAATCTTGGACTCCTGAGCTATGGCACCTGTAGAAATCTATTACTGGTCTTGGGCAGTTCCACAACCAATCTCAGAGAAACTATTGAGGCAAATAGCTCTTCATGGCAGCTAGGGAGGGTGACCTGGACTGCTCAAGTGCTGCTAGGATTCCTTTTTACCTTCAGCATTAAAAAAAAGGAAAAAAAAGTTTCCTATACATAAGACTATTTTTAGCATATTTTGGATACAAGAATGGAGCAGCATGGCTAAAGGTTTAAACTAGAAACAGTAGGTTTAAACTAGAAATAGTAGTATTGGAAAATAGTTTAGCACATTCTAAGCCCTCTGCTGTGGTCAGAGACACCTCCTACTAGCCCCAGGTTGCTCAGGGCCTCATCCAACTTGGCCTTGAACACCTCCAGAAAGGGAGCATCCACAGCCTCCCTGGGCAACCTGTGCCAGTGTCTCCCCTCTCTCACTCTAAAGACTTTCTTACTGATCTCCAGTCTAAATCTTCACTCTTCCAGCAAAAAACCATCACCCCTCATTCTATCACTGCAAACCCTCTTAAAAAGTCCCTTCCCAGCTTTCTTGTAGCCTCCTCCAGGTCCTGGAAAGCTTCTCTAACACCTACCCAGAACCTTCTCTTCTCCACACTGAACAGTCCCAGCTACTGCAGCCTGTCCTTATAGGGGAGATTCTCCAGCCCTCTGATCATCTTTGTGGCCTCCTCTGGCCCCTTTTATGCTGGAGGCACCAGAGCTGGAGGCAGTGCTGCAGGTAAGGTCTGAGCAGAGGGGCAGAATCCACTCCCTGTGCTGCTGCTCTCCCTGCTCTGGCTGCAGCCAGCACACAGCTGCCTCTGGGCTGCCAGCGACCAGTGCTGGCTCCTGGGCACTTTGGCACCAACTGACACCCCCAAGGACTTCTCCTCAGGGCTGCTCTTGATCCACTCCTCACCCAGTCTGGATCTATGTTTGGGATTACCCCAAACCAGGTGCCTTTGGCCTCGTTACACTTAATGATATTGGCTGCCCAAGGCTGTAGTTCAGTAGTGCAAGGAATGGGCTGAGTGTTGCTCATAAAATCAAAAGTGGCCACCAGGCAGTTAGGAAGCAAGAAGCAGCCTGAACAGATTATCCATTCCTGCTCTCCTGCAAAATATTGGCTTGCTGAAAATCATTCTGTTAATACCAGCCCATAACAACCAAACAGTGGTGGGGTTTTTTTGTTTTTTTTTTTTATGTGCCACAGGCAGAACTTTGAATCATATTAATAACTGTTTTGACCTTTAATGCAGTTTAAATGATGCATCATTATTGTGGAATGTAACCATTTCTAATGGTTTTGTGATCACAGCAGCTTACAGCTCTGCAAATAAATTACATTAGTGGGAAATGAGCTAGTCCTTAGCATTTTAAAAGTCACACTGAGAGGGCTGCAGTAGGCTGCTGCAGTTCGGTTTGACTGTGCTCACTTCAATACTAGGCACGGGCATAATGGGATGAGGCCAGAGAAAAGCCATGAAGGTGTTTAAGGAACTGGAGCCTCCAACAGGCAACCTGCAGTAGGTTGCTCAGGGAGGTGCTGGAATCACCATCCCTGAGCTGCAGCAAGAGCAGCTGTGGGCAGCAGAGCAAGGGAGGGGATTTTGCCCCTTTACTCTGCTCTCCTCACACCCCACCTGCAGCACTGTGTGCAGTTCTGGAGCCCCCAGCACAAGAAGGACATGGAACTGTTGGAGCCAGGCCAGAGGAGGCCACCAAGATGCTCAGAGGGCTGAAGCAGCTCTGCTATGAGGACAGGCTGAGAGAGTTGAGGCTCTGCAGCCTGGAGAAGAGAAGGCTTCCAGGAGACCTTGGAGTGGCCTTCCAGTATCTGAGAGGGGGCTACAGGAGGGCTGGGGAGGGACTGTTGACAAGACCTTGCAATGACAGGATGAGGAGGAATGGGTTTAAACCAGGAGAGGGGAGATTGAAACTGGAGGAAGTTCTTTGCAGCGAAGGTGGTGAGACACTGATCTCTTCATGGCCTCTTCTGGACCCTCTCCAGCAGTTCCATTTCCTTCTTGTGTTGGGGGCACCAGAACTTGATGCAGTGCTCCAGGTGGGGTCTTAGGAGTGCAGAGCAGAGATTCAGAATCACCTCACTTGGGCCAGCTTCCAGAGGCCCCTTTTAAGGGGGAGTGGTTTGAAGCTGAGGCAGAGCAGGGTTAGACTGGAGCTGAGGAAGAAGTTCTTCAGTATCAGGATGGTGAGAGTCCAGAACAGGCTGCCCAGAGAGGCTGTGAATGTCTGCTCCCTGGGGCTGTTCAAGGCCAGTTTGGATGAGACCTTGAACAGCTGAATCTAGCTGCAGAATGTCCCTGGGCATGGTGGGGAGGTTGGAGTCGGCGAGTCCCGAGGTCCCTTCCAACCTGAGCCATTCTGTGATGGTTCTGTGAAGGCACAACATTTTAATTAGGGTTATTCTGGACCAAAAAATGCTTTAACCATTAATGTAAGTGTGAGCCAGCAGAGGTTTTTTGTTCAGCTTTCCAAAGTTCCCATGCAGAGCTAATTCCTCATAGCTGCATAGGAGGTGTTGCCTGCTTCCCTGAGGATCCAGTGACCAAATGGTTGCTTTGCTGTGACAGAATGTGGTCAGTGTCGACACACAAGAAGAGATTTTTGGTTTCTAGGTGTCACATTTCACTGGTTGGCATCCAGCTGCTGTTTGAAGCTGCTGCTGTGGATGTGCCAGTAGAGTTTAACAGCATTTCTTGTCCTTCCTTGGTTAGATCTATCCAGGCTCGGTGGAGCTAATGCAGGTGATCGAAGATTTTATACACATTGTTGGAATGGGGATGATGGACTTTCAGAATTCATACCTGATGACTGGAAATGTAGGTAAGAAATAGGAATTTCTTCTATCAAACTTATGACCTATTGCAAAAGCAGAACTTGCAAGTATGTACAGTAGAGTTGCTGCCTCTCTCACAGTCCAGCTTCAGCTGCTCCTTCTCCAGATGAACTCTGCTGCCCGGTTACCTGCAGGCTGCTTTAACGCAGTTTGCTGTGCCTTGCACCTTGGACTTCTCTCCTAGCTGTAGCTCAAGGCCTAAGTGCAAAACTTCACACTCTAAATAAAGTTCAGAGAGCACTGATCACAGCTTTGTCAGCTGCAGGTATACCTTAGAGCATTCCCAGGACCTGAAGTGTTTCAAATGGCAGTTTAGGACAGGGTGCTAATGAAGATAATAACGCTGTTACTTCACACTTGAGAAATGTTCCTTTGGTTGACCTCTCCTTTAATCTCCTGTTCTCCCCAAGAGCAATCTCTGCACCTGTTATGCTCTCGTAACAATCAGCATAGACAAGCAATCATTTCTCTCCAAAAATCTTCCAGTGGCCAAAATAATTGAAGTTTATGGTTTCTTACATATTTTTTTTTTTTCTCTGTATGGCAGTTCCAAATTTTTGTTCAGGTTAATTTTTCAGAGTTGCCTTTCAGCACTAATTCCCAGGCCATGTAAGCACACAATAGCAAGCATCAAACAGGAGAATTCTTAGCGACTCCATTCCACTTGCTAATAGACATAAATGGTTCTCCATTTTCTTAGGCATTAAAAAGAAAAAAATGACCTGGAGAGAAGCTATTTGCTGTGCATTTTGTCTTTGTATCTTACTTGTTCGATTCTCTTTCTCTAGCTGCACTTTCACAATGCCAGGAAAATATTAGGTAGCTGTGTGTGATGAAGAGCTTCAAAATAACGTTTCTATAGCAAAACCTCTTTCAGACTTTCTATCAGCATCTTCCTACGTCTGTCTGGCAGTGAGTTCTGCAGCAGCATGGGCCTGAGGGGTGGCCCACTCACTGGCTAAGGAACTGGGTGCATGGCTGCACTTAGAGAGTTGCTGTCGACAGCTCCATGTCCAGCTGGAGACCAGTGACAAGTGATGTCCCTCAGGGGTTGGTGCTGGGACCAGTCTTGTTGAACATCTTTGTCAGTGACATGGACAGTGGATTGAGGCATCCACAGCAGGTGGCACCGAGCTGTGTCTTCCAGGTGACACTGGATAAGAGGGATCCATCCAGAGGGACTTGGACAGGCTGCAGAGGTGTGCCCAAGCTGGCATCATTAAGTTCAGCAGGGTCAAGGGCAGAGTCCTGTATCTGGGTCAGGGCAATCCCAAGCACAGATATAGCCTGAGCAAGGCTCAAGAGCAGCCTGGAGGAGGAGGCCTTGGAGGTATCAGTTGGTCCCAAACTGCCCAGGAGCTAGCATTGGTCACTGGCAGCCCAGAGGCAGCTGTGTGCTGGCTGCAGCCAGAGCAGGGAGAGCAGCAGCACAGGGGAGGGGATTCTGGCCCTTTGCTGTGCTATCCTCTGCTCTACTCTGCTGAGATGCCACTTGGAGGACAGATTGAGACTGGAGATTAGGAAGAAATTCTTTGCAGTGAGGGTGGTGAGACACTGGCACAGCTTGACCAGAGAGGTTGTGTCTGCTCCCTCCCCGGAGGTGTTCAAGGCCAGGTTGGATGAAGCCTTGAGCAACCTGGGCTGGTGGAAGTGCCCATGGCAAGGGTGTTGGAAGTAGATGATCTTCAAGGCCCTTTCCATCCTAAACCATTCTAGGAATCCATGAATGAATCCTAAAACACTTGGGCAGTTCACAATGAGTTAGCAGAAGAGAGCAGGGAGATTGTTGGAAGTTCCCCCTTGAACGGGAAGCTTCCTGCGCAACGAGAAATGTTTGTTCTTGTTTTCCTGTTCCCAGCCAGATTGACAGGACTGTAAACAGCAGCCCCTGTAAGCACAGCCTTGCGTTGGAGACGAGTCACAGAACTCAGCCAGTTTGAATGTTTGAAACAAAATTCTTAGTAAGCAGTGTGGTGGGGAGCTTCAGCTCTTTAAGTGGTGATTTATTATTTCTGTTGTTTACTGTTTGCCCTGTAGTAGCACTTGAAGCATCTTCCAGTTGTCAGTCCTTCATTATGCTGAAGCCTGCACAAATTCATCAAGAGAGAGAGAGAGAGAGACAGCATCTTCCTTGAAATGCTTCCTCCATGGCAGTTTTTAGAACAGAATCAAAAGCTGAGCTTATTTAAAGAGCACAGCCCATGCCGCTTGGCGGCTTGCGCTGCATTCCGATCTGCTTGTCCTCTGAAAAATGGGGAGGGGGATGAAGAGGGGGGGGAGGAAGAGGGGAAGCACCACTGGAAAATGTTGTAGGGAGATGCATTCGAATAATTTGTGTCTCTCCATATTCATGGCTTCAGACAGGAGCAGCAAACAGCTTTCCGATTCAATCAGCCAGCCTGCTGCGTGCTGGCTGGGCTGGAGAGCTGCAGCGGCTCCGCAGCCTCGCCTTTGATTATCTGTCTCTTCCCACATGGAAGATATTTTTAGGCACTCAGGAGTAGGTCCTGTTCTTAACTATGTAACCCATCAAAAGAAGAGAAAGAAGCTGAGAAATGCAAAATGAATCTGTAGATTTCTCCTGAGTCCTCAGCTCTGTGCCTTGAGGTGTTGGTGGAGGTTCACCTGCTCTCGGCTCGGTCAGCCGTGAAGAAGGAAGGGGACAGGGTCACTGCTGTGCTACTCATTGGCCCTGCCTGAGCTCAGGCGACCTGGTGAGATGGGCACTGATGGTTGTGATCAGCAAGGAGAAATTTCTTCTCTACACAAACAAGGAAAGTATCAGGAGTGATTCAGTGTGGCTGCCCTCAGGGGGCTGGCAGAACCCTGTCTGCCTGGCTGTGCACTGGGAGCTCAGCGAGTGCTGATCTCAACTGAGAGGGTGAACTCTGCCCTTGTCTTGTCTCGGTGCTAATTCTGCTGTACCAACAGGACTGTAAAAACGTCTGAGGGCTTCTTTGTAATCTATAATAACATTCTTCAGCCATGCAGGAAGCAGCTAAGTGCGGGAAGGCGTCCCAGCATCTCTAAACAGGACTATCCCATAGTTATCATCTACCATACAAGCTAATAGCTAAATTTAGATTGTTGCTGATGTCTGGATCCAGATTGAGACTGGAAATTAGGAAGAAATTTTTTACAGTGAGGGTGGTGAGACACTGGCACAGGTTGCCCAGGGAAGCTGTGGATGCTCCCTCCCTGGAGGTGTTCCAGGCCAGATTGGATGATGCCTTGAGCAACCTGGACGGGTGGGAGGTGCCCTTGCCCGTGGCAGGGGGATTGGAACTTCGAGGTCCTTTCTAGCCCAAACCATTCTATGACTCTATGAAAATATTCCCTCAGCACCTTCAGTTATTTTAAATGCTCTTTGCTGTATTTTCATTTTAGAATTACTTTACAGTTCAGAAATATGGGGAGAAGGATTCAGTACTGAAGATGACCACTTGCTTCTTGTCAGCAAAACAAGTCCAGATTTCACAGAATTGCACTGAGCTCCTACTTTCCTTCTATTAATTTCAGAGGTTTATAGATTCATAGAATGCTTTGGCTTGGAAGGGACCTTATAGATCATCTGAATGCATTCCTCTGTGATCTGAGCTGGATTGTCTAGTCCTGCTCTGACAGGGGGGATGGACTCGATGGTCTCTTTGGGTCCCTTCCAACCCCTGACATCCTGTGATCTTGTGATCTTCTTGTGATCTGTGATCTTGTTCCACCTCCTGGCATTGGCAGAGAAATGCCACTAGACCAGGTTGCTCAAGGCTGCAGCCAACCAGGGAGGGGGCATCCACAACCTCCCTGGGCAACATGTTCCAGTGTCTTACACCACCCTTACTGTTAAGAATTTCTTTCTAATCCCTAGTTCCTTTGTTCCTAGTATTTAGTGAATTTCTAAGTGAGTGGCACTGTAGTGGTCCATCCACAATTTGCCAAGTAGCAATAGGCACAAACCTAATCAGAAGTTCCATCTAAACATGAGAAGGAACTTCTTCACTTTGAGGGTGACAGAGCACTGGAGCAGACTGCCCAGAATCATAGTGGAATCTCCTTCTCTGGAGACTTTCAGAATCCACCTGGATGTGTTCCTGTGTGATGTTCTTTGGGTGAACTTGCTGTAGCAGAGAGGGCTTGAAGTGGATGCTCACCAGAGGCCCCTTCCAGCCCCTACCACTCTGTGTTTCTGTGACTCTGAGACCACCTCATTGTGCTTGACACGTGTGCCAATTTCCTGAGACCCTCAGCAGGTGGAATTTGATCTTCTTTTTCATTTCAAGAGACAGAAGTAAGCAACTATGGCTTACTAAGTTGCTACACAACAGCCATACTGTGGCGACCTCTCATTACACATCCTCAGCTCATGGAGCATGGGAAGTGCTGAAAGTTACCTTAACTGTGTGGTAGGCTACAAGAAGCCACATTGTTATAGGTTTGGAACAAGCTAGAAATACCCATCAGGATGTTTGATGTGGTGGCTTTTACCTCCCAGGGTTTTGCTGCTTCTCAACAAATCATCAGGGCCTGGTTCCAAATGTGGGTGAGCCACTCTGGGCTTTGTTTAGGCAGCTCAGGGAAATCAGATCCGTTTGCATTAGAAGAGGCACATCTCCTCTTAGCTCTTTCCTCAAGGAGCTGAAGACCTCCACAAATGTGAAAGCAACAGTTTGCTCACACGTGGCTGGGACAGATGGTATTTGTTTTAGCTGTGTGCTGTCAGTCCTGTCTTACAGTCCTTTAAGAAATGATTAGGTGAAATAAAAGCCTTTGATGGGAGGTGAAAGCCTCTTTCTTCATCCTGCTCCTTCTCTTCATGTTCCTCCTCCTCCACCTCCTCCTCCTCAGGACCAGCTGAGCAGGCAGAGGAGAGAGAGAGTGTGAAAGGAAAAAAAAAAGCAAACCCAGAGAGCTGCCACTCAGCCTCCTCGAATTAGCTGCAAGCACAGACCCACCTGCAAGGACACAACAGGCAGTGGGAGAAAAGCTTTTAAACCATCCTATCAGCCTGTGCTAGCTCCTTGCTTTCAGTTCTCGGTTTCCTGGTTTTAGATCAAAGAGTGAGTCTTTGCCTTTTAACAGCCTTTTGAACTCATTCTTTTATTTGGGATCTAAAGGCTTAAGCAGCTCTACCTCAGGGCTTCAACTGATTTGGGAATCTCCTTGCACTAAACTGCTAAAGAGTCCTGAAGAACTAAAAAGTGGCTGAGCTGCTATGGAGAAATGTTCATCTTTTAGTTAAAGAAAATACAGTTTCTAGGCTGAAAGATTGAAGTGCCACAAGCCTGAGTATCTTTAAAGGTGTGAGTGGAGTGTGGGACTGGAGACAGGGAGTTGGGCTTGATGATCTTGGAGGCCTTTTCCTACCAGAACCTTTCTATGGCTCTGTTAGGAGATCCATCTCCCTATGGCAGATTAAGATTGTGTTTTGAAGGACAATTCTTCCTCCATTGTCAAATAATTCCCATCAAATCAACAGCCCAAACATGGTTAAAGGAGGCTCTTGTTAAAAAATCAAGCTTACAGCTCTTAGAAGATATTAATGAGAACAGCAAATGGTGTGGAAGTGCAGGCTGTTGGCAGGGATGTGGTTTGGAACTAGCAGGAGCTAAAGAGAACTTCCAGCATGAGCAAAGCCACTGGTGGGGCTGTAACATTGATTTTAGGACTAGATGATCTTTATTGAGATCTGAAGGGTGGGTGTTAAGAGGAAGGTGCCAGTCTCTTTTCAGTGGGCAAGGGGCAGTGGATGCAAACTGGAACCCAGCAGGTTCCACCTCAACATGAGGAGAAACTCTTTACTCACACACTTTACTCACAGTAAAGAGTGAGTGTGATGGAGTCCTGGAGCAGGCTGACCAGATTGGTTGTGGAGTCTCCTCTTCTGGAGACTTTCCAAACTTGCCTGGATGTGTTCTTGTGTGCCCTGCCCTGGGTGACCCTCTGCTGGCAGCAGAGGTTGACTCAATCTTTGGCTTCCAACCCCTAACATTCTGTCATTCTGTGATCAAGTCCAACCACTCACTTTGAGTCCACAACTCCACCACTACTTTCTAAGCCAAAATTCAGCCTTTGCCTTCCTATAGCCAAGGGACAATCCTGGCCAGGACAGCATTTTAGGCATCCAAAAGGAAGAGCCTGTGGTTGCTTTGTGGAATTGCTTCTCATGGCTCTAACAACATCTCTGACCCTGTCTGTGTTCCCAAGCTCTGTTTACTCACCAAGCAGCACCCATTGCTTTAGCTGGCAGGCTTAGGTCTGATTGATTCATGTCATCTGAAGCAATCAGGAGTGCTACTCTGTGAGTAAATAACACTTGGGAACACAGACGGCTTCGGAGCTGCATGATAAAAAATAATTAATAAAAGAACAGATTGAGAGCTGGACTGATTAGAAGAGATACTTGAGAACAGATTGTGAAAGGGGACTGGATGTACACAGCTGAGAAGTGAATGAAAAAAAAAAAAAAAAAGAAGAAGAAAAATAAACCAGGCTGACATCTCTGTTTAGTCCTGCTCCCAGGAAAAACACAGATTCTTAACTCTACAGCAGCAGCAGCACTGAATTCTGAATGAGCATCAGGCCAAGGTCTTCAGAGGAACAAAATAAAGATCTGTAGACATCTGTGTGGTGAGTGCAGCTAGCTATGATATTAGGGGAGAAAATTAAGAGGTGTAAGCCAGGCTTCCATGCATAAATCAGCTGCTAACTAACAGGCTGCTATCTCTCTACTTTAAAAAGGGCTGCTGTGACACTGCTGCTCTGCTGAGTAATAGCATCTAGTGCAGGAACTAACATAAGGTTTTTTCATCTAAGGCTTCATACCAAGCTGCTGAGATAAGCCTTGCAAATGCTGGCAGAGAGCAAAGTCTGATTTGTGCCTTCACAGCCAGTCTGGGATGCCACAGGGGAGCCAGGCTCTTCTTGGTGATTCCCCATGCCAGCATAAGGGGCAAGGGATGGAAGCTGAGGCACAGGAAGTTTCATTTAAACAGGAGGAAGATTTTTTTTTTTTTTTCCCCTATGAGGATGACAGAGCCCTGGAACAGGCTGTCCAGAGGGCTTGTGGAGTCTCCCTCTCTGGAGATATTCAAACCCTGTCTGGACGTGTTCCTGTGTGCCCTGCCCTGGGTGATCCTGCTCTAGCAGGGGGGTTGGATTAGATGAGCTTTGGAGGTCCTTTGCAGCCCCTGACGTTCTGTGATTCTGTGAAAAGCATTTAAAAAGCAGTGGCCACTCTGTTCTGCTTTCCCATGTTTTCTTGTTCCTACCTCAGATCTGCTATATCCATGAAACTTGTGCCCAAAGGTTAAATAGAATCATAGATGAGTTTTGGTTAGAAAAGATCTCTGAAATCATCATGTCCAACCTTCAACCCAACCCCACCATGGCCACTAAACTGTGTCCCCAAGTGCCATGGCCACGCAACCTTGAACACCTCCAGGGGTGGGGACTCCACCACCTCCCTGGGCAGCTCTGCCTGTCCCTGACCACTCTCACAGGGAAGAAATTTTTCCTCATCTCCATCCTACCCCTCCCCTGGCACAATTTCAGGCCATTTCCTCTTGTCCCATAGGTTTATGGAGTATACCTTAACATTTTCCAGTTTTAGCTAGAGCAGTGTAGAAATGTTAATGACCAAAGGAGCTCTGCACCACCCCAGCTGTATGACATGAGGAAGCTCACAATTGCTGGGGTTTGGGAACCCTGGGAAATGAGCAAGCCAAAATTTTCTCTGTGGTTGTGGGTTCCTTCATCTAGGTAGGATGTTTTTTAGGTCTTGTAAATCGTAGATCCTATTAATATTCTCTGGGTGAGGCACTTAGTGCCGTGGTTTAATTAATTAGAAGATTTAAGGTGATAGGTTGAACTTGATGATCTTAGAGGTCTTTTCCAACCTGGTTAATTCTGTGAAACCTCTCCACAGGAGACATTTCATTTCCTTAGCCCAATGGCATCTGCCTAGTTTGTCTTTTTTGGTTGAGTTAGTGATCACAGAACCACGGATTGCCATGTTCTCAGCTTCCAAGGTGGATGTACAGTCTCACTCTGCCTATTCTCCATTTGCTCAAACCATTTGGAACAGTCTTCTGCTGGTTGAAAGCTCCCAGAAGAGGCAGTTTGCAGAGGTGTTCATGGCCAGGTTGGGTAAGGCCTTGAGCAACCTGGGCTAGAGAGAAGGGTCCCTGCACGTGGTAGGGGGTTGGAACTAGATGATCTTTGAGGTCTACAGACAGGCTGAGCAGGGACTTAGAACGGCCTGGATTGACAGCATGAGGGGCAATGGTTTGAAACTAGAGCAGGGCAGAGTTAGGTTGGACATCAGGAGGAAGTTCTGCACAATGAGGGTGGTGAAATACTGGAACAGGCTGCCCAGGGCTTTGGCTGAGGTCATATCCCTGGAGACATTCGAGATCAGCCTTGATGTGGCCCTGGGACAGTCTGCTCTAGCTGGAGGTGTCCCTGCTGCCTGCAGGGGGGTTGGGCAAGATGAATTTTGAGGGTCCCTTCCAACCTGATGCAATCTGTGCCACCATGAATGTGGAGGCATGGGATGAGCTGCAGGCAGCAGCATTCCTCTGCACGGCTTTTAAGATTATAGCTCTGGAAATGGTCTTGTAGAGAAGAGATTTGATCTCATTACATGAATGACTTCTCATATAGTCTGTGGTGCAAAGTTTATGCTCTCCTCTAATGGCTTTTATGTTGTGGAATTAGTTTGCTGACTTAAAAAGGTCTTCCAGTTTTAGAGCAATTGCATTAGGCAATAGTTAGCAGTGTCAGTTCTCTGTAATGTTTTGTACACACAAGGCTATTAAAACCTTATGGCTTCATGCTAGCTCGGGCTACTCAGTGATCAAATAGCTTGAAGGGAGGCAGATTTCCAGTATATCTGTGGGAAGATAGTGTATGAGTGCAGGAACTTCTCCTGAAAGCCTGAGCTCTGCTCCTCTGGCACAGCAGCACGGAGAGATTAGATTCATGGAGTCACAGAATGGTTTAGGCTGGAGGGGACCTTGAAACTCATCCAGTTCCACCCCCTGCCATGGGCAGGGACACCTCCCACCAGTGCTGGTTGCTCAAGGCTTCATCCATCTGGCCTGGACCACCTCCAGGGAGGGAGCATCCACAACCTCCCTGGGCAAGCTGTGCCAGTGTCTCTCCACCCTCAATGCAAAGAACTTCCTAATCTCCAGTTGTAATCTCCTCTCTTTGAGCTTCTCTCTTTTGCCCCTCATCCTATCCCTGCAACCTTTGCAAAAAGTCACTTCATGGTTTTCTTGTAGACTTCTTTCAGGTACTGCAAGGCCTCTTTAAGGTCTTCCCAGAGCCTTCTCTTCTCCAGGCTGAACAGCCCCAACTCAGCCTGTCCCCACAGGGGCAGTTCTCCAGCTTCTGGTCATCCTCTGGACCATCTCCAGCAGCTCAAGGTCCTTCTTGTGATGGGGCACCAGAGCTGGAGGCAGTGCTGAAGGTGAGGTCTGAGCAGAGCAGAGGGGCAGAATCCCCTCCCTGTGCTGCTGCTCTCCCTGCTCTGGCTGCAGCCAGCACACAGCTGCCTCTGGGCTGCCAGTGACCAGTGCTGGTTCCTGGGCCTTTTGGCACCAACTGACACCCCCAAGTCAGGAATGTGAGCTGATCTCAGAGGAAAATCCTTGCAAAGCCATTCACACGGGTGTAAATCGTGCCCCTTGGTGAAATATTTCCTCCCCATATTGGCACCAGAATTTCATCCCCTCTTAAAGCAGGGGGCTGAGAAGAGGCTGCACTGCCCAAGGGAGAAAAAACTGTGGGACAGACATCAGACTTCAGGGATTGGCAGGCTGGGAAGCTGCTGCATGCTCACCATCTCCTGTTGCTGAGGGAGCTGCTTCTCAAAACTGCAGCAAGCTCATCCCCTCCTTTCTCATTTTTACCTCAAGAGGGAACAATATGTTCAGAAAGATTAGAGGCAATGCCTCGCTTTGCCATTAGGTATCTCAAATTGTTCATTGCAGAAGCACAGGATGAATGTTTTTAATGCTCATTTAGCTCTGAAAACAGCAATGTAAAATAATGGCCTCCATTCCCAGGCAACAATGCACGCAGCAAAGTGGATTCCTGCCAAGTGACTGCAACTTACACCTGGTGGGTGTCTTGCTGGGTGAACAGTTCTGCTGCTGGTGCTTTAGAATAGAATAGAATCGGCCAGCTTGGAAGAGACCAGGAGGTTCCACCTCAGCATGAGGAGAAACTTCTTTACTGTGAGTGTGATGGAGCCCTGGAGCAGGCTGAGCAGAGAGGTTGTGGAGTCTCCTCCCGAGGAGACTTTCCAAACTCTCCTGGATGTGTTCCTGTGTGCCCTGCCCTGGGTGAAATGCTAAACCCTGTCCTGGCAGGAGATTTGGGCTCTATGATCTCCGGAGGTATCTTCCAAACCCTACCATTCTCTGGCTCTACAAACATGACCATTTCCTCTTCTTGTAGGCATTGGTGAGGATGTTTCCTTCTCTTCATCGCTTTGCTAATCTTTCAATTACCTAACAGCACACTTGTTCCTGAGTTCCTTACCATATGGTCTGAGGGAGTCTCTCTCTAGTGAGTCACATGCACTCTGTGTTGGGTTTTTTTTTTTCCCCATGGATATGATTTCCGTTGATAGCATCAGCTGCTGGATCCAAACTTTCACCTGCCATGCAGCATTCTTTATGCTCACACTAATCTGCATTGCCACAGAATGGGTTGGGTTGGAAGGGACCTTCAAGATCATTCAGTTCCAACCCCATGCCATGGGCAGAGACACCTCCCACCAGCCCAGATTTCTCAATGAACACCTCCAGGGAGTGGACATCCACAGCCTCCCTGGGCAACCTGTGCCAGTGTCTCACCTCCTTCACTGTCCAGAATTCCTTCCTGCTATCTGGTCACTGGGTTTAGCAGTATTTAAGGTCTCTCTTTTATCTATAGCTGGGTATGAAATGAGATTATTCACCTTAAATATATATATTTAATATTAATAACACGTAGGACTGTTTAATAACCAAATCTGCTATGAATGTGTTTAACTGTTTCACTGAACTGATTTTACTTCTTATATTTCTGATGCTAAGTTCCCATCAGTTCCATTTTTCACATTTATGGGACTGTTGGTGTAAGTCTGAGCACAAAAAAGTTTCTTCCATGCCAAATTAGTTTCTTGCTCCAAGGGATGCAGCCAGTTTGTTGTCTCAGCACATGCACTGAAAGTCTCACTTGCTGTAAGATGACACTGAGCACCTTTTGCAAATGCTTCATTGCCATTCAGCTGTCCCTTTTCACTAAACACAGGGTAACTGGAAGGCTTCAATGCTTAGATCACCAAGATTGCATTGGTAGCCACTGCTGGTATCAAGATAGGGCCAGGCTGAAACTGAACATTAGGAAGAAATTCTTTGCAGTGAGGGTGGTGAGACACTGGCACAGGTTGCCTAGGAAGGCTGTGGATGCTCCCTCCCTGGAGGTGTTTGAGGCCAGGCTGGATGAGGCCTTGAGCAGCCTGGGCTGGTGGGAGATGTCCATGGCAGGGAGGCTGAAACTAGATGGTCTTCAAGGTTCTTTCCAACTGAAACTATTCTAGGATTCTAGAGGAGTGTGGGCAGCGGGGCAAGAGAGGGGATTCTGCTGAGTCCCCACCTTGAATCTTAACCTCCAGTGCTGCTGTCCCCAGCAGAAGGAGGACACAGAGCTGCTGGAGAGAGTCCAGAAGAGCCAAGGGCTGGAGCAGCTCTGCTGTGAGCACAGGCTGAGGGAGCTGGGGGTGTGCAGCCTGCAGAGGAGAAGGCTCCAGGGGGACCTCAGAGCTGCCTGCCAGTGCCTGAAGGGATCCTGCAGGAAGGCTGCAGAAGGACTTTTGCTGAGGGTGTCTGGAGACAGGCCAAGGGGGAATGGTTTGAAGCTGAGGCAGAGCAGGGTTAGACTGGAGTTGAGGAAGAAGTTTTCCAGTGTGCAGGTGCTGGGAGTCTGGCACAGGCTGCCCAGGGAGGCTGTGGCTGCCTCCTGCCTTGAGGTGTTCAAGCCCAGGTTGGATGAGGCATTGGGCAACCAAGTCTGTGTGAGAGGTGTCTTTATCCATGGCAGAGAGGTCGGAAGAGATGATCTCTGAGGTCCCTTCCATCCTGAGCAATTCCATGATTCTTTGTTCCTGTGCTTGTCCACATTTGTGCTTCTGCAAAAAAAGTTACTGCTTCATGGTTGGGTTCGAAGATCATAAAGGTCTTCTCCACCCCAAGAGATTCCATGATTCTGCTTTGAAATGTTATCCAATAACAGCATCCTCTAAGTGACCTGTGACTTTGTGCCTCTTCTGCTCAGTTTGGAGAGTTTGGTTTAGAGACTTTGCTTTAGAGTTCTTGTTATGAACATTTGCCACTGGAGTGCAGTTAGTTTGGTTTCCAATAAAGCACCATTTAGATGTTGGGGGATTAGGGACAGCAAAACCATTTAGTACATCCAAAATGGTCTATCAAAATAACAGCACTGTGCAAACTACACGGAACAGAGTGAGGGAAAAAAAAGGCTGTTTGCTGGGTGGCAATGCTGTAATTTGGGCAAGGAATGGGGAAAAAAAAGAAAAAAAGGATGATATAAAAATAACACTTTTGATTGTCAGGTGCTCCAGGGAATGACCTGTACTAGGAAAGCCACCCAGGCTGTGGGTTAGAAAAGTGGTCAGATATTATTGGAAGGCAAGAAATGCTTTTTTTTTTTTGTTATTGTTGTTCCCTGACAATCTCCTGGATTGGACTGTACTGGTAATGGCAGTGATCCCAATGTGACCTGGCAGTAGAATCATAGAATCACTACCAGGAAGCTTTCAGATACATTGCTAGAAGAGGATATGGAATATAGAATTATAGAATCAAAGAACCATAGAATCATTGAATGGTTTGGCTTGGAAGGAACCTCCAAAAGTCATCCAGTGTAACCCCTTTGCAGACAGCAGGGACATCCTCCTCTAGAGCAGGTTGCCCAGAGCCCTGTTGAGCCTCTCTTTGAATATCTCCAGTGATGGGGCCACAATCACCTCCCTGGGCAACGTGTTCCAGTGTCAGAATCATAGAATGGCTTAGGTTGGAAGGGACCTTAAAGATCAGGTTGCCCAGAGCCCTGTCAAGCCTCACTTTAAATATACCCAAAGATGATGAGGCCTCACTGTAGCTCCATGGGCAGCCTGCTGCAGTGTTTCACCACCCTCATAGGTCTGGACATGAAGACCTATGATGATGCAAGGATCATACTGCGTTCAATTTTGGGCTATTGTGTTCAGTTTTGGGCTCCCCAGTTTCAGAGGGACAGGGATCTGCTGGAGAGGGTCCAGTGGAGGGCTATGAGGATGCTGAAGGGACTGGAGCACTGCCTGGTGAGGAGAGGCTGAGGGACCTGGGGCTGCTTAGTCTGGAGAAGAGAAGACTGAGAGGGGATTTAATCAATGTTTAGAAATATCTGAGGGCTGGGGGTCAGGAGAGGGGGGACAGGCTCTGCTCACTGCTGCCTGGGATAGGACAAGGAGCAATGGATGGAAGCTGCAGCACAGGAGGTTCCAGCTCAACACAAGGGGCAACTTCTTGACTGCAAGGGTCACAGAGCACTGGAAGAGTCTCCCCAGAGAGGTTGTGTAGTCTCCTTCTCTGGAGGCATTCCAAAGCCATGTGGATGTGTTCCTCTGTGGCCTTCTCTGGGTGACCCTGCTTTAGCATGCAGTGTGGTGTGTCAGATGCTCATGGGCACAGCAGGCACTTGAGCTCAGAGGGGGCAAACAAGCAGCAGCACAACACTGGACTCAGCTGACTTGATCTGCTCTTGGTTTCCATTCCTTTCTCAGCTGCTTTACAGTGAGGGTGGTGAGACACTGGCACAGGTTGCCCAGGGAGGTTGTGGCTGCTCCCTCCCTGGAGATGTTCAAGGCCAGACTGGATGAGGCCTTGAGCAACCTGTTCTCGTGGGAGGTGTCCCTGCCTATAGCACAGGGGGGTTGGAACTGGCTGAGCTTTGAGGTCCCTTCCAACCTAAACCTTTCTACGATTCTATGATTCTGCTTGGAACTTTCTGATTCCTCCTCCCACAACTCTGATAAACATGGAAAGCTTCTTGCTTGGTGGGGGGAGTGGGAGTGCAGAAGCAGGGGGATGCTGTGGATGAGATGACACGAGCTGGGTAACAGGAGCCCAGCACAAGGTCCTCGTGCCACGGTGATTCATGTGGCTGTGTTACCACAGCCCATAATGATCCAGCTCTCTCGTGCTTTATAGCCTCCATTTTCCACTTAGCTGTTTGGGGTTTTTTTTTTTCAAGCCTCTCCTCGTGGCACAGTTGTTTTATTGGAATGGCCATAACGACCCTGAGATATTTCTCCTGAGTTATGAGAGTTAATTTAGATTCCCACCACGTCAGCGAGTAAATCCAACTTACTCCAATTAGTGGAGCTTACTACTAGTGGTGGAGAGGCCTCTACGTGTCCCACTGAGGTCCTGAGTGTGCCTGGTGCTGGGCATAGTGGAAACAATCTGAATAAAGCATGTGTGCATTAGCCTGGCAGTTAGATTTCACAGCCTGCAACCATCCCTTAAGCAGATCTTAATCCACATTATCTCCTTCCCAGGAGAGCATTCCAGATGAATTAGGCACCTCCCCACAAAACAGAGCCCTAGTTAGGGGTTCCTCTGAGGGAGGTTGGAATCATGGCTTGAATGTGAAGATGAAGCACAGGGGACCTGTGCCGCTCACAGCTCTTTCAGCTTGTCTGCATGCCCCTGCCCAGCCCTGCCTTGCAGGCATTGCTCATGCAGAGCTGGCAGCACCTGCTGAGCACCTGGTGGCTTTAAGGAGATGCAAGAGCCTTGGGCACCTGCTGGCTCCTGCTCAGCCTCCTGGGGTTTCAGCTGATCCTGGTGGGACTCCATCACCTTCCAGTCTCTGCCGTTCTGTGAGGGGAGGAGCTCCTTGCTCTCTCTGGGGTGGATTAGAAGGGCTGTGCTCAGTAGGTGGAGAGAGGTTCTCCTGCCCTTCTCCTCTACCCTGATGAGGTCATATCTGGAGTATCGTGTCCAGTTCTGGACCCCCCCAGTTCAAGAGGGATATAGAACTGCTTGAGAGAGTCCAGGGCAGAGCCACAAAGATGCCAAAGGGAATGGAACAGCTCTGTTAGGACGAGAGCCTGAGGGAGCTGGGGCTGTGCTGCTTGGAGGGGACTGAGATGTGACCTCAGCAATGTTGATAAAGATGTGCAGGGTAAGTGGTGGGAGGCTGGAGCCAGGCTCTGCTGGGTGATGCCCAGAGACAGCACAAGGGGCACTGGGTGGAAGCTGAGGCATGGGAAGTTTCTTGGAAATGTGAGTAGGATTTTTTTTCCCTGTGAGAGTGACAGAAGCCTGGAACAGGCTACCCAGAGGGATTTGTGGAGTCTCCCTCTCTCAAGATATTCAAACTCTGCCTGGATGTGTTCCTGTGTTATCTGGTCTAGGTGACCCTGCTCTGGCAGGAGGGTTGGACTGGATGAGCTTTGGAGACCACTTCCAGCCCCTGACATTCTGTGATACAGCTCCCAGAGAGGAGGCTGCAGTGAAGTGGGGGTTGGGCTCTGCTCCCATGAAACAAGTGACATGACAAAAGGAAATAGCTGAAATGGTGCCAGGGGAGGGTTAGGTTGGAGATGAGGAGGAAATTCTGTTCTGCCAGGGTGGTCAGGGATGGGAACAGGCTGCCCAGGAAGGTGGTGTAGACACATCCCTGGAGGTGTTCCAAAGCTGTGTAGACATGGCACCTGAGGACATGATTTGGGCATAGCAGTGGGCATAGCAGTGTTGGGTTGAAGGTTGGACTTGGTAATCTTGGAGGTCTTTTTCCAACCTTTATGGTTCCATGACTGTGTGCTCTGTTTCTAGCCTGCTACACAGAGCCTGCTTTGCTTTGTTTCCTCCCTGTGTGCCTTTTACACAGCAAATCTTCCACAGGCATGCCAGAGAATCCACTGCTTGCAGCACTTCTCAGTGTCCTGTCTAATGGAGCTCACATCCTTCTGGATTTGTGAGTGTCAGGGTTTAGTTGTCATTTTCCTAGAGGTAAGACAGTGACCATCTTCCCTTTCCTTCACTTTATCTCTCCTGGGAAGCACTCATTCTGCCTCTGCCCTTCATCTCCCCAAGCAATGTCGTGTCGAGAGAACATTTTTATCAGTTCCTGCTGCTGATTTTCCTGTCTCTTTCCCCCCTTACTGATGTATTCTGTCAAGTCCTCTCTGTCTGTCTCTCTCAGAGCTCTTAGTGGGTATGTAACCATCAGTAAACCTGATAAATAGACACAAAAATCACCTCTCTCAGCTTTTCTTGTTTCTCCCTTTCTTTGATGACAGCTTCATCATCATTCCCATCTCCTGAGCTCACTACCTTAACATTGCCTTCAGTCTCACCCTCTTTTTCTCTCCTTATCAGCTGGGATCACCAGCAAAACACATTTTCCAGTCGCCTGAGTGATGAAAAAGTGTTTGATTTCTTCACCTTCCCTGATAAGTCAATCTAAAACAGTGTTAGAGGTGGCCTTGCCCTCTCAGTACCACCATGGCTTTCACCTTTCTGGCTGTAACATTAGAACTCAGACACTTCAGAACCAGCTCCTTCTGGTTCCTGCATCAGTCTCCAAGTCCTGTCTTCTTTTGTGCTGACTCCTTCTTTTCCTTGAGAAGTGCTTTAGGACAAGGCAGGAGTTGCTAAGGGAGGCCTGAGGCTTAGTAGCATGAATGCAGAGTGGTAGTAAGAGGAATGACAGCAAATGAAGCTCTTTCAGAAACACACAGCACCTTGGAGGTGACTCTGGCTCTCCTTGGCTGTCCATGTGCTGCACTCATCCATGCTCAGCACAGGCTTATCTGCCTGCACTTGGGTCACAGAAACCTCATGCAACACTCCAGGCTTGGGGCAGAGTGGCTGGGAAGCTGCCTAGCAGGAAAGGACTTGTTGGTGGTGCTTGACAGCAGCTGAAGATGAGCCAGCAGTGTGCCCAGGTGGGCCAGGTGGCCAACAGCAGCTTGGCCTGGATCAGGAATGGTGTGGCCAGCAGGAAATGGAAAGTGATTTCCCCCCTGTACTGGGCAATGGTGAGGCCACACCTTTAGTACTGGGTTCAGTTTTGGGCCATTCAATACAAAAAGGACATTGAGGGGCTGGAGAATGTCCAGAGAATGACAACAAAGTTGGGGAAGGATCTGGAGGACAGGGCTGGGGAGGAGCAGCTGAGGGAGCTGGGAGGTGTGCAGTGGGGAACAGAGAAGGCTGAGGTAAGACCTCCCTGCTCTCTGAAAGGAGGTTGGAGTGAAGCTGGTGCTGGCCTCTTCTCTCAAGTACAGGACAGGACAAGAGGCAGTGCCCTCAAACTGCACCAGGAAAGGTTTAGATTAGGTACTGGGAAGAATTCCATTACTGCAAGAGTGGTCAGGCATTGGAACAGGCTGCCCAGGGAGGTGGTGGAGTCACAATCCCAGGAGCTGTGGCAGGTTCAGGACATGGTTTAGTGGTCATGGAAGTGTTGGGTAGAAGATAGGACTTGATGTTCTTAGAGATCTTTTCCAGCCTGAATAATTCTGTGATTCTAAGTGTTGGTTTATGTCTGCTCTGTGGATCCCTGTCTATACAGAGCTCCAATATCTCCATGGTGTTAAGGCTGCTCCCAAATCTCCATGGTGTTAAGGTTGCTCCCAAATCTCCATGGTGTTAAGGCTGCTTCAATATCTCCATGATGTTAAGGCTGCACCAAAATCTCTGTGATATTAAGGCTGCTCCCAAATCTCCATGGTGTTAAGGCTGCTCCAAAATTTCTGTGATATTAAGGCTGCTCCCAAATCTCCATGGTGTTAAGGCTGCTCCAAAATCTCTGTGATATTAAGGCTGATCCCAAATCTCCATGATGTTAAGTTTGCATCTTCTGTAAAATCCAATGAAGGCACTTTCATTTGATTGTGAGTAGAAGAAAAACTTCTCTGAGCCATGAGTAGGAGTATACAGAACCACAGACCCATGGAATCATTTAGGTTGGGAAAAGATCTTTAAGATCACCAAGTCCAAGCAGAAACCAATGGATTCACAGATTCATGGAATGGTTTGGGTTGGAAGGGACCTTGAGGATCATCTCTTTAGATTTCCTGTACTAAGCCATAACCAAATGGTTCTGGTTTGTGTTATTCATTGCCTAACTATGAGCAAGTCCTTTGGGATCTTTGGTTGTGAGGAGTGCTTAGGTGCCATGATGAATGACCCTATTTAAAACAGTCTGAGGGATCCTGTCCTGGCCCTCACCATTTATCCACTCCTAAAGTGTTGGGTTTATTCCTGTGTTGCAGAGTGAATTCCACCGAACAGCATTGATTTCCTATTCCATTAAAGGGAACTGTCACCCCAGAGGTGGATGAAATATGAAGGCTCTGCTAGCTAATTAGATAAATGGATAGCTAGATACACAGATAAACACTGTGCAACTGAAAAAAAACAAACCCAATATTGTCTTATCCAGGCTGGATTTAATTCTGGAAACTAAGTAAAAGCCTGGGTTTAATTTCATTTCTGTGCAAAATGGAATCAAATTTCTTTCTTTTATATATATATATATATATATA
>VWZI01016948.1:1184136-1195296 GCA_013396835.1 Psilopogon haemacephalus | reverse complement strand
CTATCCTATCCTATCCTATCCTATCCTATCCTATCCTATCCTATCCTATCCTATCCTATCCTATCCTATCCTATCCTATCCTATCCTATCCTATCCAGATGTGCAGGGCTGGAGCCAGGCTGTGCTCAGGGATGGCAAAGGGCTGGAGCAGAGGAGGTGCTAGGGAACAGGAGGGAAAACTTTTTGCCTGTGAGTGTGCTGGAGCCCTGGAGCAGGCTGCCCAGAGAGGTTGTGGAGTCTCCTGCTCCAGAGACTTTCCAACCCCACCTGGATTTGTTCCTGTGTGCCCTGCCCTGGGTGCTCCTGCTCTGGCAGGGGGCTTGGACTGGATGATCTTCTGGGGTCCCTTCCAACCCTTAAGATCCTGTGATTCTGTGCTTCTGTGTGATTTGGCTTTTGAACACTGCCTATTAATTGCCTGCAGGATAATTGTTAAACAGATTAATTACTGAACAGCAAGTAAAAATCATTAAATTGATTAATTATTGAGCAGAGAGCAAATTCTAGACATTCCCTGTCATCTCTTTTGGGTTTTGGAATGAATTTTCTTATTGTTTTGAAGCCTTGCTTCCCAATGTGCTGTCTCTTCTTCAGAACACTTTGTTGCCAGATTGCTTTAATACCAATTTTTGTAAGCAGCCTCTAGAACAATCCCTGCTAGCACAGAGGAGCATACCCACACATTTCTTCTTCTCCCTCCCCATCCACTGATTAAATTAAGTAGATAAGAAATGGGCAAATGTGATCATTTAATGAGTTGAAGCCAAATAAGCCTTCAAATATTAATTAGCTCGAAATTTATCATCATTGCTTCATTTTATATCCTAATTAACTAGTTTATTAATACAACCAGGGGGATTTTTGGGTGAGGTTTTGGTTTTGTTTTTTTTTTTTTGTGGTGGCAGTGCAAATCACAGCTGCATGTTCTGTTTGGAACATAGCCTGGTGTTTAGGTTGGCAGAGGGATGAAAGGCTAACAGAGAGCTGACCACAGTGACAATGTGGGGTCAAAGAATCATAGAATGGTTTAGGTTGGAAGAGACCTCAAAGCTCATCCAGTTCCAACCCCCCTGGGCCATAGGCAGGGACACCTCCCACTAGATCAGGATGCTCAAGACCTCATCCAGCCTGGCCTTGAACAACTCCAGGGAGGGAGCAGCCACAACCTCCCAGGGCAACCTGTGCCAGTGTCTCACCACCCTCGTTGTGAAGAACTTTCTACTAACATCCCATCTAAATCTCTCCTCTGCCACTTTGAACCCATTCCTCCTCGTCCTGTCATTACAAGACCTTGTGAACAGTCCCTCCCCAGCCTTCCTGTAGGCCCCCTTCAGATACTGGAAGGTCTTAGTGCATTGTGTAGACAAGCATAGAATGGGTTGGATTGGAGAGGATCTTAAAGCTCATCCAGTTCCAACCCCCTGCCATGTGCAGGGACACCTGCCCCTAGCCCAGGTTGCTCAAGGCTTTATCCAGCCTGGTCTATAAACACTTTCAGGGAGGGGACATCCACAACCTCCCTGGGCAACCTGTGCCAGTGTCTCCCCACCCTCACTGTACAGAATTTCTTCCTAATCTTCAGTCTCAATCTGCCCTCCTCAAGCTTCAATCCATTCCCTCTCATCCCATCACTCCAAGCCCTTGTCAAGAGTCCCTTCCTGGCATTCTGTAGTCCACTTCAGGTACAGGAAGGCTTCTTTAACTTCTCTCCAGAGCCTGCTCTTCTCCAGGCTTAACATCCCTAGCTCTCAGCCTGTCCTCATAGGGCACATACTGCAGTCCTCTGATCATCTTTCCTGGCCTTCTTCTGGGCCTGCTCCAGCATCCCAATGTCCTTCTTGTGCTGGGGGCAGCAGGAAGGGACACAGTATGTGAGATTTGTGCTCATGCCCTCTGAAGATGCTGAGAAATGTGATCAGGTTTTTTCCAGTGCTTTGAGCAGACTCCAAACTCATCTTTTTAAACCTGCACAACTCCAACCCAATCCTCTCTGCTCCAGAGGGAATATGAACTCTCACCTCCTGGCAGCACAGAAGTTCTCTCCAGAGACACTAAAAGTAATGAGGCACCAGCAGAGGAGGACATGAGGCTTTCAATGAGAGTGAGAGCTCTGGCTCCAAAACACACTTGGCATGGAGCTGCAAAGCTGTCAAAGTTGCCAGTCACCTCCAAAGTCGAGCTGTGTGTGCCAGGCAGAGCTATATTTACATCTACATCCACACACATATGTCTGGGTTTGAGGTGGCCAAGTGCTGCACCGTGGGGTAGGAATCAATACTGCAGCAGTCGCTAACAGGAATGGACATGGAGCTGCTTCCTGAGCTCCAGCTAAGGAACTGACTGGCAGCAGTGTGATGAGCTTGCTGTGCTTACACAGAACCATGCCTGCTGGAGGTAACTGCATGGTAGCAGAGTGAGGAGAACTTGCCAGGAGGCCAGGTCCAGAGAGACTCCGAAAAGGAGAGTAGCAGGTTAAAGGTGGAGAATCATAGAGGTTGGAAGGGACCTCAGAGATCTTCTATTCCTACCTGCCTGTCATGGGTAGTTACCAAAATTCCTCTAAATGCCTCTCTCACGACCATCTTCAGAAGGACCTTTATGGTCTTTGACAAAGAAGTGGATGGAAGAGTGTAAATATTTAATAGATTATGATTATTATTTCATAAATGATTAATTCACAGTTGTATTTTGTTTATGCCAAACTTCACCTGCTGCACTAACACTGTTGAAGAGAGAAGTACACTAATGTTGACACAGAGGAATACTAGATTCAACCTGTTCCTTCAAACCACTTCTGACTGTGTTCAGAATATGTTTCTACTCACAGGCTCACAGGATGCTAGGGGCTGGGAGGGACCTCTGAAGGTCTTCAAGTCCAACCCTTTGCCAGAGCAGGACCAGAGAATGTAGCACAGGTCACACAGGAACACATCCAGACAGGGCTGGAAAGGCTCCAGAAAAGGAGACTCCACAACAACCTCTCTGGGCAGCCTGTGCCAGTGCTCTGGGACCCTTACAGTACAGAAGTTCTTCCTTATATTGAGGTGCAACTTCCTGTGCTGCAGTTTCCATCCATTGCCCTTGTGCTATCCCATGCACAATTGAGCAGAGTCTCTCCCTGTCCCTTCCTTCCTGACCCCCAGCCCTCAGATATTTACAGACATTGTTCAGGTCCTCTCTTAGCCTTCTCCTCTGCAGACTAAGCATCCCCAGGGCTCTCAGCCTTTCCTCCTCAAGCAGTGCTCCAGTCCCTGCAGCATCCTTGTAGCCCTCCCATGGACTCTCTCCAGCAGATCCCTGTCCCTCTTGAACTGGGGAGCCCAGAGCTGGCTGCAATATTCCAGGTGGGACAGGGCAGAGCAGATTCTCTGTTTTCTATGTCATTTATTTGTTGCTGTTCTGACTTCTGGCACTATCCAATAGACTCCTGCAGTTTTTAACCAGTTCAGTCTTTCTAAATCTATCTGAGTTTTGATAGAGGGAGAATTACAAGATTAGGGACAAAACCTGAGTTTTAATTTTGCCTCAGCTCTTTCCAGACAGCAAAACAAACATCAATAATAATGAAGACATTTCAATTTCCCAAAACATTAAGCACAGTTTAATGATGTGTAATAAACTGAGATTCCTGTCCTGTTGTAAATCAAATCAGAAGTCTTCCACTGACTTGATTGGACTCAATGACCTTAAAGTCTTTTTTCCAACTGAAATGATTCTGAGATTCTAAGAGGAAATGAGGAATAATTCTGATGAAGGAACTGGAAATATCTAAAGAATGTCAGGAAGATGGAGCCAGGCTCTTTTCACTGATGTCCAGTGACAGGACAAGGGGCAGTGGAGACAAACTGGAACTCAGGAGGTTCCAGTGAACATAAGGAAAAAAATCCTTCACTTTGAGGGCAGCAGAGCCCTGGAGCAGGCTGCTCAGAGAGCTTGTGGAGTCTCCTTCTCTGGAGGCATTCCAAAGCCACCTGGACATGTTCCTGTGTGGTTCACTCTGGGTGATCCTGCTTTAAGAGGGAGGTTGGACTGGATGATCTTCAGAGACCCCTTCCAACCCCTACTGTTCTGTGTATGTGTTTGTGTGACTTCAGAGAGGCTGAAACTCAAAAACACCCCAAATTAATCATGTTTTAAGGCAAAATCTCTGCTGACTGAGGACCTCTAACTGGCCGAAGGACTTGAGTGTTGAATGTGAGGTCATCTGAGATCCCAGCCTGTGGACATTTTGCCCAACACATGCTTAGAAGTTTAGAAGATATTGCAGGGTTTGACATCCACATTGCCAAAAGGGCTGCAGTGGTGCTTCTGAACACACCCAGAAATGTTCACTTGAGTCTCTTAACAGATGAGCTCTTCTATTTCTGTTCACACTGGAATGTACACAATAGACAATTTGGATGCTTACCTCATCTAAGAGAGAGAATATAGCAGGAGGGTTAATGGCCATGCTGATCTTGGGTTGAAAGTTGGGCTTAATGATCTGAAAGATCTCTTCCAACCAAAACCATTGTGGTTCCAATTGTGTAATCCTATGGTTCTGTGATTCTCTGAATACAAGATTCAATGACTCTGTGATTTCATGGTTCTCTGATTCTATGATTCCATGGTTCTGTTATTCCATGATTTTGTGATTGCATAATTCTCTGAATCTATGGATTCCATGGTTCTATGATTATCTGATTCTGTGATTCTATGACTCCATGGTTTTGTGATTCCATGATTATCTGATTCTGTGATTCTATGACTCCATGGTTTTGTGATTCCATGATTCTCTGATTCTATGATTCCATGGCTCTGTGATCCCATAACTCTCTGAATCTCTGATTCTATGATTATTTGATTCTATGAGTATGTGATTCCATGGTTCTGTGACTCTATGATTGCATGATTCCCTGGTTCTCTGATTCCATGATTCTCTGACTCCATGGTTCTCTGCATCATTCTGTGATGCTCTGACTCTGTCCTTCCACAACTGTCTGCAATGCTCTGCTTTGAGGTCCAAGTGCTTTTTAAATACTCTGTAAGAACTAACCTTAAGCTTTTGTTATTCCAGTGGCATCAGTTCACCAAGGTATAAACATGGTCTCATAGGAGAAGCCCCAAATAAATATTTAGGTCAAGCATAACACAATTTTTGCTGTCCACCACTAACAAGTTCCTTTGTTTCCTTCTCAGGGCACGTTGAACCCCTACTGTGTCCTGTGGGATGATTCAAGAACGTAAGTGCCAAATGTTTGCTTCTATTGCAAGGGCTCAGATATGCCAAAGTGTTTAATCATATTGAAGTAGTTGGAGCTGGGAGGAGGGCAGGGGAAGGGAACCCTTCCCAGTGTGGAAGTGCTGGGTTCTCCAGCCACTTGGCTTGCTTGCAGTCGAAATGATACAGCATTCTCAGCAGAAGGAGATTCCTCACAGAGGCATTTTGATCTGCCTTTTCAAGATGAGAATGAGGATGTCTAGGAACTGTAGTTCCTTGATGGTAGTTGCTGGGCAACAGAGGAGTAGGGAAACAATCAGACATAACTAAGGAGGGCTCCCGTTCCTGTTACCAAGGGGAGAAAGATCATCTTCAGGTGTGATACCCACAGCAGACTTTCATTTTAGCTGGGGCAAATGTGCATTTCAGCTTAGTAAAGCAAGAGCTGTTTGCCAAACAGTGAAAGCTTGCTGGCAGCTTCTTCTCTCTGTGTCTCTCCTGTAGCAAAAGAGAAAATGGTGCTGTGAGAAAGCAGAGCAGGAACATCAGGGTGGGTTGAAAAGAATCCCAAGCTTATGCAGCTGTAGTTTGCTGCATGAAATCTTTTCCAGCATCCCTCCCCTTAAAGTCAAAGTGAACGGGTCAAGTGTTTCAAGAGGGATCCCAAAATGGTTTAAAGATTACCTTGTACTTCTTGTTCAGCTGCATTTTGCCTGTCTGAGGCTACACAACTCATCTGCAGCATGAGAAACTCTGTGAGTTGGGGAGTTCTTTAGTCCTGGAGTTGAGATTTACATCAGTACCCTGATGGCTGGCAAAAAAAAAGAAAAAAAAAAGGTATTATGGTCTAGAAATGAGAAACTTTGGATGTGGTACTGGAAACCATTCCAAGTACAGGCAGAGGACCATGGTCTGTGTCTCTGCATCCTAGCAACACCTCAGTGTTCCCTTCATGTAAGATGCATGGAACAAAGCACAGAAACCTCTTGCTCTTAGGGATTATTTTGTGCACACAGAATGCAAAAACTCTGGAATCACAGAAGCATCCAGGTTGGCAAAGCCCCTCAGGATCACTGTATCCAACCTAGAACCCTTCTCTACAAGATTCACCTTAAACCATAGCCCTAAGCACCACATCCAACACCCTCACCCCTTAAACACATCCAGGCTGGGTGACTCCACCACCAACCTGGGCAGCTCATTCCAGTCCCTGAGCACTCTCTCCATGAAAAGCCTTTTCCTAATGTCCAATCTAAACCTCCCTAGCCTCGGCTTGAGGCCATTCCCCCCTCTTGTTCTGTCTCCAACTGCCTGTGAGAAGAGACCAGCAGCAGCCCCTCCAGCCTCACTGAAAGGTGTTTCTCCTCCCCTCTTCACAGCATTTTTGTTCACACAGTAGCAGTGCAGTCTTTTCTTTACCTTTTTTTCTGTTATGCCTTGAATTTAAAAGCTCTGTGTGTTCAGAGCCAGCTTACTAATTTCACTGCTGCACTCCAGAATATCAAAGCCATATTTGCATGGAATTAGACTTCCAAAAGGAAAAAAGAAAAAGGAAAAAAAAAAATTAAAAAAAAGAAGTCGTGCTATGGGTTGGACAATGTGATTAAAAGATTTCATGCAGGTATTTGGGATGAATAGCTGAAGGAGTCACAAACAGATGTACTTTGTGCTTGCCTGCATTCCTCTTGATGTGGTATATAGAGGAGATGAGTGCTCCAGGATCAGTGCTGCCTTCACTCTGCTTCAAACTCTGGGTGGGAAAGGGACCTTTGTAAACATCTAAAAGCTTACACGTAATGCACCTGGGTCCTAGGATTGCATCTAGGTCGTGACAACTCTTGATATCAGTCCAGACTGGGGGATGATGAGGTTGAGAGCAGCCCTACAGAAAAGCACTTGGGGGTGCTGGTGGGGGAGAAACTGGGCAGGAGACATCAATGGGCACTGGCAGCCTGGAAAGCCAAGGGCAGCCTGGGCTGCATCCAAAGCAGCATGGGCAGAGATGGAGAGAGGAGATCCTGCCCCTCTGCTGTGCTCTGCTCTGGGGAGATCTCACTTGCAGGGCTGTGTGCAGCTGTGGAATCCTTGATAGAAGGAGGACATGGACCAGAGGAGGGACGCAAAAATGATCAGGAGACTGGAGCACCTCTGCTGTGAGGACAGGCTGAGGGCAGCTGGGAGTGTTCAGCCTGGAGAAGAGAAGGCTTCAAGGAGACCTAATAACAGCCTGCCAGCACCTCGAGGGGGCTAAAAGCAGGCTGCAAAGGGACTCTGTGCCAAGGCCTGCAGGGACAGGACGAGGGCAGTGGTTTGAAATGAGAGCAGAGCAGATTGAGATTGGATGTGAGGAACAAGTTCTGCATCAGGAGGCTGCTGAACACTGCAACAGGTTGCCCAGGGAGGTGGTTGAGGTCCCATCCCTGGAGGTATTCAAGGTGAGGCTGGACATGGCTCTAGGGATCTAGTGGAGGATGTCCCTGCTGACTGCAGGGGGTTGGACTGGATGAGTTTTGAAGGTCTTTTCCAACTCAAACCATTCTCTGAACCTAGGAAGCTGTGAGATCCCTGCTGTTAGCTCTAGGGCCAGTCACTCTTGGATCATTTCAGGCTTGCCATGCTGATTATTGGTGCTTGGGATCATTTCTTTTGGATTTACTCAGGAACAGTCCAGAGTTTGTATTCCAACACCACAACTTTTAATTGATCACACAAGCTCCATAATGCTGAGTCAGTTCCTAACTATTTCTGGATCTGACAAAATAAACATCTGGAGGACTATACCATCGGTCAGGTGCCCACCATGCTGTTGAGCTCTTGGTGGTTGTTTTCCTTTTTGTTTTCTTCAGGTGTTATCCACTCTCAGCAGCAGGCAGCTCAATTTGATGGATTAATAGCCTGATCCACGTGGCAAAGCCTGCAGAACTCTGCTGTACTTGTGTCCTTCCAAACTGGGGAGTATTTTGGCATCACCAGGCTTTGGCAAGCATTGTGGAGTGAACCCAACAACAACAACAAAAAAAAGTGGTTAGCTTTCAGTTGGAGGTGTTTAAGTCAGCAGGAGTCTGCTGAGATGAGTATTTTACATTCAGGTGTTTGCTTTGACCAGCTGCATCCAGCCAGCAATAACCTCTAGTGGCTTTTGCCACCTTTTGAGCCACTTCTCCCACATCTTTATCTGTGACCACTGATTACAGCTCCCTTTCACCCACCCTTAAAGAAAGCTTTGGGTTTGTGAGCTCTTGAATTCCACCAGATTGAGGCATAGGAGGTTCCGTGGGAACCTGAGGAAGAATTTTTTTTCCCTGTGAGGGTGACAGAGCACTGGAACAGGCTGCTCAGGGGGGTTGTGGAGTTTCCCTCTCTGGACATGTTCAGGAACCCTCTGGATGCATTCGAGTGTGATCTGCTCTGGGTCATCCTGCAGGGGAGCTGGGCCAGATGATATTTTGAGGTCCCTTTCAGTCCCTGACATTCTGTGATTCTCTGATTCTGTGAATCTGAGGAGGGTCACAAATATGATCAGAGTGTTGGAGGACCTCTCGTGTGAGGACAGACTGAGAGAGTTGTGGCTGTCCAGCCTGGAGAAGAGAAGGCTGCGGGGAGGGCTTGGAGCTGCAGTTCAGTATCTGCAGGAGACCTACAGGCAGGCTGGGGAGGAACTTTTCAGAAGGGCCTGTGGGGACAGGATGAGAGCAATGGCTTGGAACTGGAGCAGGGCAGAGTTAGGTTGGACAGCAGGAGGAAATTCTGCAAGGTGAGGGTGGGGAGAGACTGGCACAGGCTGCCCAGGGATGTTATTGAGGCCCCATCCCTGGAGACGTTCAGGATCAGAGTGGATGTGTCCCTGGGTGGTCTGCTGTAAGTTGGAGGTGTCCCTGCTGCCTGCACGAGGGTTGGGACAAGATGACTTTTGAGGGTCCCTTCCAACATGATGCAATCTGTGGAGCTGTGAAGGAATTGTGAACAGTTTAAGATGAAATAAAACTTCTGATGGGTCTTCTCCTACCCCTCCTACCTTTCTGGGAAGGGCAAAAAAAAAAGGGAGAGGGACACAGCAGAGAGAGTCTCAACCAGCAACTAACCCAATGCTTGGAACATCTACTTGGGGACCTCAGGGACTGGTCTTTCATGTTTGGTTTTTCCTATTTACAGAAGTTGCTTGAGGAGTTTGAAGCACACTTTTTAGCCTCAGAGGAGCAGCCTATGCCCACGGAGCTGTCAGCTCCTCTGCAGTGTGTTACTCACAACGTGTCCTGCTGGAACTCTCCCATACTATTTAGGCCAATATTCCTCAGTTGGGCAGCTTCTTCCCAGCACCTCTATATTTAATTTTCCCACTCTTGCCATGTGTTTGTCACCATGCCACATGTAAATCTCAGCCATAACACAGTCAGTGTTGGTTGGTTGATTTATTTATTTTTTCCTAGCACTCTTTTGCTTTATGTAAGTCTGAGCAAGGGCTGTGTAAGCCCAGGAGGGATCAGAGAATCCTTCTGCCTCTGCATGCAGCTCTATTTTAAACTCACCATCCACTGTGGCAGTTTTGTGGGATGTTTGAGCAGTTCTTGTGAGCCTTCTGTGCTGGGTGCCCTAGCAGAGAGGCTGCATGGAGCCCTAGGATCCATAAAAGTTTGGCTCTTAACGTTTATCACAGTGGATCCAGCCCTCGAGTGAGGGTGGAGAGCTCAAAATTCAATAAGAGAATCATAGAGTCGTAGAATCAGTCAGGGTTGGAAGGGATCACAAGGATCAGCCAGTTCCAACTCCCCTGCCATGCCCAAGGACACCCTACCCTTGATTAGGCTGGCCAGAGCCTCATCCAGCCTGGCTGCAAACACCTCCAGGGATATGGCCCCAACCATCCCCCTGGGCAATTCATTCCAGGGCCTCACCACTCTCATGCTGAAGAACTTCCTCCTCACATCCAATCTGAATCTCCCCACAGCCAGCAGGGCAAGGGAGGTGATTCTGCCCCTTTACTCAGCTCTCCTCAGACCCCACCTGGAGTACTGTGTGCAGTTCTGGAGCCCCCAGCACAGGAGGGACATGGAAGTGCTGGAGAGAGTCCAGAGGAGGGCCACAAAGATGATCAGAGGGCTGCAGCAGCTCTGCTATGAGGACAGGCTGAAAGAGTTGGGGCTTTTCAGCCTGGAGAAGAGAAGGCTTCGAGGAGACCTTAGAGTAACCTTCCAGTATCTGAAGGGGGCCAACAGGAAGGCTGGGGAGGGACTGTTAACAAAGTCTTGTAATGACAGGATGAGGGGGAATGGGTTGAAATTGGCAGAGGGGAGACCTAAACGGGATGTTAGGAGGAAGTTCTTCACAGTGAGGGTGATGAGACACTGGCACAGGTTGCCCTGGGAGGTTGTGGCTGCTCCCTCCCTGGAGGTGTTCAAGGCCAGGCTGGATGAGGTCTTGAGCATCCTGTTCTAGTGGGAGGTGTCCCTGCCTATGGCACAGGGGGGTTGGAACTGGATGATCTTTGAGGTCTCTTCCAACCTAAACCATTCTATGATTCTATGATTCTCCAGACCCTTCAGTAGCTCCTTTGCACTTCTCTGAACACTCTGCAGAAGCTCAATGTCCTTTTTGGAGTGAGGGCCTCAAAACTGAAGGCAGTGCTCCAGGTGTGTCCTCACCAATGCTGAGCAGAGTGGGGGCCATAGAAGAGCTGTCAAATATCTACATTTCCAGGCTGCTAAGGTCCTTCTGCACTGCAGGAGTGCTTGTAGCTGTTGTGCCACATCAAATGGAATCTCTTCCAATGTGAAAAGCAGTCAGACCAAAATCTTCTTTGCTGAAGTCGTGCTCACAATGAATCAGTCTCCATGGGAGGAATTTCTAATCGAGCTCTTTTTTATAACGCTGCTTTTCACCAAACACCTACACAGCCTGCAACAGGAGCTCCCAGGGCCTGCACAGATTTATAGCCAAAGAAAAAGACACCCAGAAAAAAAAAA
>VWZI01016948.1:1168535-1184111 GCA_013396835.1 Psilopogon haemacephalus | reverse complement strand
CACCCCAAAAAAAAAAAAAAAAAAAAAGCCAACCCAAGGAAAAAAAAAAAAAATCACCAAATTAATTGTTGTTAATAAGTTCACTTTCTTGCTAATTTTTTATTGGATGATTAATCAACTCCATTGTTGAGAACTCAGTTCCTATCTATTGCCTCTGTGCAGATGCAGGTCTTCAGAAACTAAAAATAGTGGTTTCTTGTAATATCAGGCAATTATCTTTCTGAAACGTGGAGGGAAAGAGCTGCTGGCTGGATCTGCAAAAGCAAATTTAGAGATTTCAACTGGATTTTTTGTTTTGTTTTGTTTTTTTTTTAAGTGTATAGTGAGGGCTAAAGATAATTAAGCAGTTTGAATGGCTGTGGCCAGCAGGTCAAATGAGGTCCTTCTTCCCCTCTCTCCTACCCTGGGGAGGCCACATTTCAATACTGTGTCCAGTTCTGGGCTCCTCAGTTCAAGAGGGACAAGAACCTGCTGGAGGGAATCCAAGGGATGCAATGAGGATGATGAAGGGACTGGAACTTCTGTGTGATGAGGGAAGGCTGAGAGCCCTGGGGCTGGTGAGCCTGGAGAAGAGAAGGCTGAGAGGAGATCTTGTTAATGTTTATAAATATCTGAAGGGTGGAGGGCAAGAAGAAGGTGCCAGGCTCTGTTCAGTGGTGTCCTGTGGTAGGACCAGAGGCAGTGGATGCAAACTGGCATACAGGAGGTTCCACCTCAACATGAGGAGAAAATTCTTTGGTACGAGGGTGCTGGAGCCCTGGAGCAGGCTGCCCAGAGAGGTTGTGGAGTCTCCTGCTCTGGAGACTTTCAAGACTCACCTGGATGCATTCTTGTGTACCCTGCCCTGGGTGATCCTGCTTTGGCAGGGGGGTTGGACTGGATGGTCTCTGGAGGTCCCTTCCAACTCCTACCATTCTGTGGTTCTGTGATTCTATAACCAAACTTTATAACAAAAAAACCCAAAGTGATGATGTTTTGGCTTTGCATCTCTAATTGCAGAGAAAATTCAGGATTTTAGCAAGTCCAATAAAATGTGAGCATCGATTTTCCTACTCATAACTCACTAATAATGGTTTGGGTTGGAAGGGACCTCTAAAGGTCATCTGGTCCAGACCCCTGCACTCAGCAGGGACATCCTCCACTAGAGCAGGTTTCCCAGAGCCCTGTTGAGCCTCACCTTGAATATCTCCAGGGATGGAGCCTCCTGTTGCCTGGCAACCTGTTGCAGTGCTCAACCATCCCTGCTGGTGCAGAACTTGTTCCTCACATCCAATCTCAATCTGCTCTGCTCTCATTTCAAACCATTGCCCTCGTCCTGTCCCTGCAGCCCTTTGCAAACAGTCCCTCTGCAGCCTGCTTGGAACCCCCTTCAAGTACTGGACGTACTTCCAGATACATGGATCTAAATCTGATGCAAACCTCTTAAATTAGAAACTGTTCTCCCTGATAAATCCAACATTGTATAATTAATTTTCTTTCTACAAGCATTTGCATGGCAAAATGACCTCAAAAGAAGCATTTGGAGCAGTAGTTTTGAAATGTCTTTGAGGTAATCCCCCAGTGGGTATTGAATTGCCAACCCTGAAATCTTATCTCTTGCCTGATAAAGCTGCAGAGCTCCTTTAAACTCGGTCAAATCCTCCTCCAGTTTACATCTGCCATATTTTATCAGCTGTTCTATCACACCTCATTGACCTTTGGCTGAGTCTCTGTGCCATGGCTGAGCAGCAGCAGCAGATTTCAGTGAAATCTCTTCCTGAAGCAGTCACTAGAGGGAAGCAAAGACCATCACGTGCCCACCCGTGACGTCAGGCAGGGTCTTGGTGTCCTACTCACAACCTTTCCTCAATTATCAGTTCCCCCCCCAGTTTTGAAAAAAGGAAGATTTGGAGAAAAGTCACCTTAAAAAAAAGGGGAAAAATAAAAAAGGAAAAAAAGTTAAACACAAAAACCCAACCCAATCCAAACCAACCCAACCCAATTCAATCTAACTCAATTCAACCCAATCCAACCCAACCCAATCCAATCCAACCCAACCCAATTCAATCTAACTCAATTCAACCCAATCCAACCCAATTCAATCCAACCCAACCCAATCCAATCCAACCCAACCCAATCCAATCCAACCCAATCCAATCCAACCTAACCCAATTCAATCCAACCCAATTCAACCCAACCCAATTCAATCCAACCCAATTCAACTCAACCCAATCCAATCTAATCCAACCCAATCCAACCCAATCTAACCCAATCTAATCCAACCCAACTCAATCCAACCCAATCTAATCCAACCCAACTCAATCCAACCCAACTCAAATGAAACCAAACCAATCCAACCCAACCCAAAACAATCCAATCCAACCCAACTCAGTAAAGCAGATAAAGATACATTTCTGCATGGTTGACTTCCAGAGGTTATTGCCATACAGAAGAGTGTGTCCAGTAGGTCTAAGGAGGTTCTTCCACTCTGCTCTCCTACCACTAACTTACCTTCTACTCAGCCCTGGTGAGACCATAGCTGGAGTATTGTGTCCAGTTCTGGGGTCTCCAATTCAAGAGAGACAGGGATCTGCTGGGGAGACTCCACGACCTCTCTGGGCAGCCTGCTTCAGGCTTCCAGCACCCTCACACCAAAGAAGTTTCTCCTCATGTTTAGGTGAAGCCTCCTGGGTTCCAGCTTGTACCTGTTGGTCTTTGCCCTGTTACTGTGCAGCACCACACAGAGCCTGGCACCTTCATCCTGACACCCACCTCTCAGTTATTTATAGACATTGATCCAATCCCCTCTCAGCCTTCTCTCCAGACTAAACAGCCCCAAGGCTCTCAGTCTTTATTCACAGGGAGAATTTCAAGTCCCTTAATCACTTTTGCAGCCACATGATGAAGAACTTCTTCCTCAGCTCCACTCTAACCCTGCTTTGCCTCAGCTCCAAACCATTCCCCCTTGGCCTGTTTCTAGACACCCTCAGCAGAAGTCTCTCTGCATTTTTCCTGCAGGATCCCTTCAGGCACTGGCGGGCAGCTTTGAGGTCCCCCTGGAGCTTTGTTCTCTGCAAGGTGCACACCCCCAGCTCCTTCAGCCTGTACTCACAGCAGAGCTGCTCCAGGTCATCTTTGTGGCCCTCCAGAAAGACTTGGTTTTTATCAGCTTAAATTTGGAATGCTCAGAAGATTATAAAGACAATATTTGTCCTACTTACCACTTAATTTGAACAGCAGATCTTTCATTAAGCTTAAACTATGCAGAATGGCCAAGACCTTAATGAGAGCAATGCAAATCTCTATCAGGAATTAAGCAAGTTTCAGTGGAAGGCAATGTGCTAGCAAAGCAATCTCACAGAGGATGCTCTGGTGTTGCAGAGCTGCTCCCTCATGGGTGAATGGATTTTTAGCTGAAAGCATGGGCTGCCTGTGATGGGCTTTTAATGTTCTCATTATGTTGTCTAATAATGGCGAGGAAGAGAGATTTCTTGCAGAGCTAGTTAGCTGAATGGAATATGCATCTGCCTGCATGCCTGCAGCCCTAAGCTGCTCTGGGTTGGAAAAGACCTTTAAGATCATCAAGTCCAATTCCAAGTCCCAACTCTGGCAGGGCTGGGGTTAAACTGCGTCCCTCAGCACCACAGCCCTGCCTCTTTGGAGCACCTCCAGGCATGGGGATTCAGCCACCTTCCTGGGCAGCCTGTGCCAGGTTTGGAGAACCATTTGAGTGAAAAAAAATTTCTTCTAATATCCAACCAAACCTCCCCTGCTGCAACTTGAGGCCGTTTCCTCTCATCCCTTCATTTGTAACTAGAGAGGAAAGACCAACCCCCACCTGGCTTCAATCTGCTGTAGAGAGCAATGAGGTTGTCCCTCAGCCTCCTCTTTGTCACATGGAAGGATACAGGTCCCTCATCTGTACCTCAAAGGCTCTGTGCTTCAGGCCCTTCAGCCTCATTGTTGTTCCTCCTCAGTTTTATTTTTCACCAGAATGGCTGCCCAGAGAGATTGTGGAGTCTTCTTTGAAGAATTTCACACCCCACCTGGATGCATTTCCTCTGCAGACTGCCCTCTGGCAGGAGGGGGTTGGACTCAGTGAAGGACTATTGACAAGGTTTTGTAATGACAGGAAGAGGAGGAATGGGTTTAAACTGGCAGAGGGGAGATTGAAACTGGATGTTAGGAGGAAGTTGTTTGCAGTGAGGATGGTGAGACACTGGCACAGGTTGCCCAGGGAGGTTGTGGCTGCTCCCTCCCTGGAGGTGTTCAAGGCCAGGTTGGATGAGGCTTTGAGTGACCTGTTCTAGTGGGAGGTGTCCCTGCCTATGGCACAGGGAGGTTGGAACTGGATGAACTTTGAGGTCCCATCCAACCTAAATCATTCTATCATTCTATCTCTGGAGGTCCCTTCCAACCTAAACCATTCTGTGATTCTGTGGTTCTATCTCTGGAGGTCCCTTCCAACTTCTGACACTCTGTGATTCTGTGCTCATATTTTTATAGCTGATGCACAAAAGAAAACTCTTGATGATATCCAACTTCTATCCCTCAGAGGTTTTGCCAGTAAATAGGAAAAAACACAATTCATCAGACTGCAGGAAACACACAGATAACTAAGTACGAGAGTCAGTGCTTCAGCCAGAGCTGGAGAACATGATCTCCCAATGTCTCTAACCCCATGACCTAGCTGCTGGAATCACTCACAGAATCACAGAATTAACCAGGTTGGAAAAGAGCTCTAAGATCATGGAGTCCAATTCATCTCCCTTAAGGCTAGGAAATGTCTGGCACTTGAAGCAGCAGCCAGGTGGTCCTGGCTTGACTCTCACCTCGCTGCAAAAATCACAATCTCTCTGGAGTGGCATCTGAAGGAGCTGCAGAAGCCTCGTGTGTAGGTGCATGACAGTCATGGAGTGGAGACACAAGCTGAAAAGGCAGACAGAAAGCATCTGAGGCTGAATCACAGAATCACAGAAACATGCAGGTTGGCAAAGCCCCTCAGGATCACCAAGTCCAACCTACAACCCTACTCTACAAGATTTGCCTTAAACCATAGCCCTAAGCACCACATCCAAAGCAGCCTTAAGCACATCCAGGGTGGTGACCACCACTTCCCTGAGCAGCTTCTTCCAGTCTCTGACCACTCTCCGTATGAGAAACTTTTTCCTACTGTCTAATCTAGACCTCCCCAGCCTCAGCTTGAGGCCATTCCTCCTTGTTCTGTCTCTGTGAGCAGAGCCCAGCAGCAGCCTCTCCACAATGTGCCTTCAGGTAGCTGTAGACAGCAATGAGGTCTGCCCTCAGCTTCCTCTTCCTCACACTACCCATCCCCAGCTCCCTCAGTTGCTCCTCATCAGATTTTTTCTCCAGGCCCTTCCCCAGCTTCATTGCCCTCCTCTGGACCTGCTGCAGCACCTCCACATCTCTCATGTATTGTGGTGCCAAAATTGAACAGAACACTCAAGGTGTGGTCTCACCAGAGCTGAGTCCAAGGGGACAATCACCTCCCTGCTCCTGCTGGACACAGCATTTTTAGTCCAGGCCAGGATGCCATTGGCCCTCTTGGCCTGAGGAGAGCAAAGCAGCTGCTTGTGCAGACAGTTGTGGGGAGGAAGCAGGCAGGACTGGGAGGCAGGTGAGAAGGTATTCCCCAACACACTCTGCTCTGCGTGGAGCTGCTGTATATCCTGGGCAGCCTATTTTAGAGCTACTCTTCTTTTACAAGCTCTCTGTGCTGCTGCCAGCTCAGGCTGATGCCTAAATGTCATTTTATGACCTGTACAACTGTTTTATTTTCCTTGTGCTTTGCCTGGACCTTTGCATTCTCAGTTTGTTTTCATTAATGCAGTTGTTTCTGGGGAAAAATACAAAAAAAACCCAAAAACAAACTAAAACCAAAAAACAAACCCAAAACAACAAAAACCCAAACATGTCACAAACCCCAAGGAGCACCCTGGGGCTCTGGGAGAGTTGAATAAGTTCTTGATGTTATTTGTATTTGATTTTGGAAGCATAGGTCATCAGTAGGCAGCTTTGCAGCTGTTGCTTTTAATGCTTTCCCTTCTGGATAATTCTCTCTGCTGATTTTAAGAGGAGGCATTTTCCAAATGCAAGCTGGTGTGAATGGGAGAACAACAGCTCATTAACAGGGGGTAAATTAAAGCACTTTCTTTGTTTTTTGCCAGGTTTCTTTCAAGTCCCAGTGTAGAAGGCTCAAATTGAGGCATTGAAGGAAGCAGGGAGGGTTTGTTTGCCTTAAACTTGGTGCAACAGGTTGCCCCAGGAGGTGGTTGAGGTCTCATCCCTGGAGATATGCAAGTTCAGGCTCAACAAGTCGCTGAGCAGCCGGATGTAATAGAGGCTGTCCTTGCTGAACATGTTTAGGCTGTATAAGAGAAGAACCTTCCTCCCTGAAAGGCTTCTCCAAGCCTGGCACAGGCTGCTCAGAGAAGTGACTGAATCCCCATCCCTGAAAGTGTTTCAAAGAGGCAGAGATGTGGTGCTGAGGGCCAGGGTTCAGCCTTGGCAGAGTTAGAGAGTGGTTGGGCTGCATCATCTGAAAGATCTTTTCCAACCCAAAGACTTCCACTTTTCCGTGGTTCAGTCTGGTTAACAGAAGAGGCTCTGAGTCACTTCTTGTCGTCCTTACCTCTGATTTGGATGTTAGGAGGAAGTTGTTTGCGGTGAGGCAGGTGAGACACTGGCACAGGTTGCCCAGGGAGGTTGTAGCTGCTCCCTCTCTGGAGGTGTTCAAGGCCAGATTGGATGAAGCCTCGAGGGACCTGTTCTAGTGGGAGGTGTCCCTTGCCTATGGCACAGGGGGGTTGGAACTGGATGAGCTTTAAGGTCCCTTCCAACCCAAACCATTCTATGATTCTATGACCAAAGCAGAAGCCTCTTTCCATACAATTGCTGCAGGAGGTACAATCAGCATAGATTTGAAGGCTCAGAAGTGAAACCATTCTACAATTCTTTGATATGCTCCACTAGATCCAGCCTCTGATCCTTTTCGTGGTCCTCCTCTAGACCCACTCCATCAGGTCCACATTCTTCCCGTGTTGAGGGCCCCAGAGCTGGACTCCTAGTGAGGTCTCAGCAGAGCAGAGCAAAGTGTCAGGATCACCTCTTTCCATCTGGCCACACTTCTTTTGCTGCAGTCCAGGCTGCCTTTGGCTTGCTGGGCTGCCAGTGCCCATCACTGGTTCCTGGTCCCTTTTCCCCTACCCACAGACCTGTCCCTTTTATTTTCTCCTGTATGGAAGGGAATTTGACAAGGCAGGCAGCACTTACACATCCAAAGCAGAACCTATTTAGGTTTCAGGAATTACCTGTGTCAGCAGACAGGATTACACAGCAGGAAAGCTAATTAACAATCAGACATTAGCAGAAGCATTACAACAAGACTTTCATCAGCTGTGCCTTATAAATATTTCAAAACTGGGTTTGTGTGCTGTGCTCTGAGCACTTCCCCAGGTTCTCAACTTTGGGTTTTTGCTTACTCTCACTTCTCCCTCAAACCTCATATTTTAGTCTCTTCTCCAGTGTGCCGTGTGGGACATAAATTCTGATCCTCGTTAAATCACCTTTTTTTATTACCCTTTATGCAGTCTCTCCAGAAGGATGTGTAAAAATAATGACATTTCAGACTGAGGGGGATTTTGCCCTTTACAACAATGTAATCAGTGAAACGTGTGGAAACTCCCAAGAGCTTATTCCAGTCATAAAAAAAAAAAAAAAGAGCAATGAAAAACAGCAGGATCCTGTTTATTTCCAGAAGAAAAAAAAATGGCACTAAATCACAGAATGGCTTGGGCTGGGAGGCTCCTGAAAGATCACAGAATCAACCAGGGTTAGAAGGGACCACAAGGATCATCCAGTTCCAACCCCTCTGCCACCCTCCATCACATCAGGTTACTCAAAGCCTTATCCAACCTGGCTTTGAATACTTAGAATAATAGAATCAGTCAGGGTTGGAAGGGACCACAAGGATCATCCAGTTCCAACCCTCCTGCCATGGCAGGGGCAGCTCATACTGGATCAGACTGTCCAGAGCCTCATCCAGCCTGGCCTTAAACACCTCCAGGGATGAGGCTCCACCACCTCCCTGAGCAACCCATTCCAGCCTCTCACCACCCTCATGGTGAAGACCTTTTTCCTAACATCTAATCTAAATCTCCCCTCCTGTAGCTTGGATCTATTCTCCCAAGTCCTATCACTCCATGACACCTTAAAAAGTCCCTCCCAGCTTTTTTGTAGCCCACTTAAGATACTGAAAGGCCACGATAAGGTCACCTCATAGCCTTCTCCTCTCCAGACCAAACAGCCACAACTCCCTCAGCCTCTCCTCATAGCAGAGCAGCTCCAACCCCCTGATGATGCTCATGGCCCTTCTCTGTACACCTTCCAGCACATCCATAGCCCTCTTGTAATAGGAGCTCCAGGGATGGGGCATCATCAGGCTCTCTGGGCAACCTTCTCCGGTGCCTCTGCACTCTCACAGTGAAGAACTTCATCCTCACATCCCCTCTACATCTACCCTCTTGCAACTTAAAGCTTTTTGTTCTAGCCCTGCCTGCCCGTAGAGAAGTCTAAATCCAGTGCTCCTGGATGCCCCCTTCAAACACTGGAAAGCTTCTCTAAGGTTTCCCCAGACTCAGCCTATCCTAGCAGAGTTGCTCCAGCCCTCTGCTCATCTTTGTGACCTCCTCTGGGCTCACACCATTAGGTCTGTGTTTTGCTTACCTTATAACCCAATATTTACCTATTTTGCTGTTGTGCACACAGTCGTTTCACTTAGAAATAACCAAGGATTCATAGAGTGGTTTGGGTTGGAAGGGATCTTAATGATCATCCAGTTCCAACAAGGGACACCCTCCACTAGCCCAGGTTGCTCAAAGCCTCATCCAATCTGGCCTTGAACACCTCCAGGGAGGAGGCTTCTACAGCCTCCCTGGGCAACCCATTCCAGTCTCTCAGCACCCTCAGTGGAAAGAGTTTCTTCCTAATCTCCAGTCCAAATCTCCCCCTCTTCCTTCAACCCATTCCCTCCTGACCCATCACATCAAGCCCATCTGAAACAATTTTATTTCACAGCTTCACACAGGTGCACAGATCTCATTGGGTTGGAAAGGACCCTCAAAGGTCATCTTGTCCAACCTCCCCTGCGGTGAGCAGGGACACCTCCAACTACACCAGGCTGTTTCAGGCTCTGTGCTTTTCATTCTCCACCTTTTGGGTTATTTATGCATAAAAATAATTGCCTAATATCCAAGTTAATGTACCTTGTGTTTTGACCTTGCCTCTCCATCTGGGTGAGCAGGGTAGGATTTTTCGAGTCGTGATGTCAGCGGCACTTAGAATTGTGTTTTTTTGTCGCCTCTGAGGAGTGTGGCTTAGCAATTGCTGCTAAGGTTTAGTGCAAAAATAGAAGCCCAAGCCATAATATAACAAAATGCCACACATGCTACATGGAACTTGGTTTAGCAGAGTTTATATCTTTGTGATCTATGTGAGCTTAGTTTGATATCTGCCCGTGGAAGGGGCAGTGCCTGTCAGATCGTGCGTGCAAACTGCATCAGGTTCGATGAGATTAAGTGCAGGGTCCTGAGTCTGGCTTGGGCCAGCCCCAGGCACAAATCCAGGCTGAGTGCAGAGTGGGTTGAGAGCAGCCCTGAAGAAAAAGGCTTGTGGGTGTTGTTGCTGAGCAGCTCCCCGGGAGCCAGCAGTGCCCTCATGCAGCCCAGCAGGCAGCTGTGTGCTGGGCTGCAGCCAGAGGAGTGTGGGCAGCAGGGCAGGAGAGGGGATTGTGCCCCTGGGCTCTGCTCTGCTCAGACCTCACCTCCAGTCCTGCCTCCAGTGCTGCTGTCCCCAGCAGGAATGACACAGAGCTGCTGGAGAGAGTCCAGAGGAGGCCACAAAGAGCTCTCTGCTGTGAACACAGGCTGAGGGAGCTGGGGGTGTGCAGCCTGGAGAATGGAAGACTCCAGGGGGACTTTAGAGCTGCCTGCCAGTGCCCAAAGGGATCCTGCAGGAAGGCTGCAGAGGGACTTTTGCTAAGGGTGTCTAGAAACAGGCCAAGGGGGAATGGTTTGGAGCTGATATGAGTGTGGTGAGATTCTGGAACAGACTGCCCAAAGAGTCTGTGGCTGCTTCCTGCCTGGAGGTGTTCAGGACCAGGCTGGACGAGATCTTGAGCAGCTGAATCTAGTTGAGAGGTATCCCTGGGCATGGTGGGGAAGTTGAAGTGGATGATCTCTGAGCTGCCTTCCAACCTAAGCCACTCTGTGATTCTGTGATCATTGACACTGTTTGTCTCCCTAAATTTAAGCTCATGCTTTGTTGAAATTCTCCTCGTTATTTGTCTGCTGAAAGCAAGCTGCAGTAGGTGTTTCAGAAGGTCACGATGCAATTGCAGCTGGCATTTAAAAGAATAGCAGGATTTATTTAACAACAGGAGCACTTTTGCCTTTAAAAGCACAGTGATGCCGTGCAAAAGCTTGGGAATCCAAACAAAAAGAAATCATTTAGGTTTTTGTTACTGTTACAGCTGAAATCTGTTGGAGGTTGGTCTACTTCTCCCCTGTACCAAGTGATAGACCAAGAGGAAATGGTCTCCAGTTGCAGCAGGAGAGGTTTAGGTTGGATTTTACAAGAGACCTCTGGACTGAAAGGGTTCTCAGAGCCTGGCACAGCCTGGCCAGGGAGGTGGTTGAGTTCTCATTCGTGGAGGTGTTTCCAGGAGGCAGAGCTATGGTCCTGAGGGTCATGGTTTAGCCCCAGCCTTGGCAGAATTAGAGAATGGTTTGACTCAGTGATCCTAAGCTCTTTTCCAACCCAACAGATTCTATGATTATATTCTTTCAGGGGAAAAAAAACAAAATCTTTTTATTAGTCTTGCTGACATTCCAAGCCTTCACTTTCTGTTTTACTTGTAAGGCTCCAGAGAGGCACCTAGAAGCCATTAAACAAAAGCTGAGAGCATCACAGTGGGGAGCTGAATGGACTGAAACCCTGTGCTGAAGGAAAGGCAACAGCATTTCTGTGCTTCTCTGGAAAGAGACTGCATTAGGATGGTGTTGGGCAGTGACCTGTTTCAGTGACTCCCATTTAACTTTGGATGGGTTTATGACTAAAACCAAACAAAAAATATTTCAGCCCATTCTGACTGGAAAAACCTCACTCAGGGACCTCGGGAAGTCAGGCAGTGTCCTCTCTTCCTGTCATCTTCCCATTGGAGTGTACTACCAGCACATCTGAGCACCAGGAGATGATTCCATGTGTGCTGAGGTTGGAATATTTTGTCTGATTCCTTCTGTAAGAGTGGCAGAGGCTGCCCAGGGAGGTGGTGGAGTCTGCATCCCTAGAGGTGTTCAAAAACTGTGTGGTCAATGCACTTGGGGCCAGGGTTTAATGGGCAGGGTGGGGTTGGGTCGATGCTTGGATTTGATGATCTTAGAAGCCTCCTCCATAGAAGCCATTCAATGACTCTGTGATCCTGAAACCTCCCAGATCCTCCCTCGTGTGAGCAGAGAGATGCACATTTTCTTTGTATCTTTGCCTCTGTCTATTCCGTCTCTTCCTGCTCTGTGTGGTTTTGAAAGAAAGGAGGAAAACCCTTCCTTTGAGAGGGGAGAATGCTAATATCAAGATGCTGTTTTGTTTGGAAGATGATCTTCTCCTCCTTTCTGCGCCTTCCTCGTGTGCATAAAAACAGCAACAAGTCTGCGTGACTAATGGCAACATTTTGGTGTTGTACTTGTGATGAACTGCAAAATAACACCTACCAAGAAGCATCCCACAGCCTGCTATTTCTGCTCGCCTTGGTTTTCCTCTCCAGTGCTCTGTTGATCACAATATTTCAAGTATCACTGCAGGTATCTCCAAAGACACCCAAGATGTGAAGGGGAAATAACATTCAGCAACCACTTCTACACCTTGGCTGTGCAGTGTAGAGTCAGAGTATCTGCACTGCCTTCAAAGTAACCTGCTTGGGATACTGGTAGCAGCCAGGCTGTGGTCAAAGCTGCTCAGCACAAGCAGGAATCTCTGATCTGATTGTGTAAACTGCACCAAATTATTTTAGGGACTGGAAGCAAATTATTTTAGGGACTGAGGCAAGTCCCTGCTAGATGATGGCGAAGGAACAGCCTTTCTCAGATTGAAATTCAAGCAGATTCAGTCTGAATGTTAGGAAGAAGTTCTTCCCCATGAGGATGGTGGGAGCCTGGAACAGGTTGCCCAGGGAGGTAGTGGAATTCTCATCCCTGGAGGTGTTTAAAGCCAGGCTGGATGAGGCTCTGGACAGCCTGATCTAATGTGAGGTGTCCCTGCCCCATAGTAGGGGGGTTGGGACTGGATGATCCTTGAGGTCCCTTTCAACCCTGATTGATTCTATGATTTTATGAAACAAAAATGCTCTTTTGGGGGGTAGAGAATTTTGTTATCTGTACCTGCTTCTGGCATAGAAAATAAAAAGTTCTCCAAGCCTGGCAGAGGCTGCCCGGGGAGGTGTTTGAATCCTCATCCCTAGAGGTGTTTGAGAGAGGCAGAGATGTGGTGCTGAGGGACAGGGTTTAGCCCCAGCCTTGGTAGAGAGTTAGAGGCTGGTTGGACTGGATGAGCTTCAAGAGCTTTTCCAACCAAAATGAGAGGATGATTCTAGGATTCTTAGACTATCTGACTGAGATGACTGAAATGCCTATTCAGACAGCTTCCTTTTATTCCTGAAATAATAACAGCTTTTCCCTTGCTGAGGGCTGGCCACATAATTTACTGTCTGTGTACATGAGCACACACTTCACCCTTGTGTTAGACATCAGCTGTCTGACTGCTTGCTTTGTGGGCTCCCATGCACAAGTGGGACACACTAAAGGAAGGATCTGACTGAAGATGCTGCTTGTGGGCATTGAAACTTTCTGCCTGCCTTTGGCAGCAAAAGAATTCACAGGTTCACACATTGCATTGGGAAGGGACCCTCAAAGCTCATCTTGTCCAACCTGCCTGCAGGCAGCAGAGACACCTCCAACTAGAGCAGGCTGCCCAGGGACGCATCAAGCTTGATCTTGAATGTCGTCAGGGATGGGGCCTCAAGCATATCCCTGGGCAGCCTGTTCCAGTGTCTCACCACCTTCATTGTGCAGAGCTTCCTCCTGATGACCAGCCTAACTCTGCCCTGCTCCAGTTCCCAACCATTGCCCTCACCCTATTCCCACAGGTCCTTCTGAACAGTTCCTCCCCAGACTGCCTGCAGGTCCCCTTCAGATACTGAAATGAAGCTCTAAGGTCTCCCTGGAAACCTCTGCTGGGGTGAACAGCCCCAACTCTCCCAGCCTGTCCCCACAGCAGAAGTTCTTCAGCCCTCTGATCATGTTTGTAGCCCTCCTCTGGACCCATTCCATCAGGTCCATCTCTCTCTTGTGCTGGGAGCCTCATATCTGGACACAGCCCTGCAGGTGAGGTCTCCCCAGAGCAGAGCAGAGGGGCAGGATCCCCTCTCTCCATCTCTGGCCACACTGCTGTGGATGCAGCCCAGGCTGCCCTTGTCCTTCTGTGCTGCTAGAGCCCATTGCTGGCTCCTGAATTAACAATGAATTATTTAGACCCAACAGTAAGAGATGAATTATCCCATGAGGTTTGCCTGCCTTCCACTTAAAGTCAGTAGGTCTGGAACAAATATCTCCCTAACATATCAACAGTGATTGTAGTGAGAAGGTTTTTGTCTAAAAACAGTTGACTTGACCATTTCAGTAACCCTTGGGTGGGATTGGACAGCTTAAATTTTATAGAGAGAGGCTTTCAGGCAAGAAAACATAGAAAAATTTGTTGACTCAGCAGTTCTGGGAAAAAAGTCATCTGTTTCAGTCCACTGCTGGTAGAAAATAGACATTTGCTTTTCCTGGTCAGCAAAAGCTCCCCCAAGCAATATTTTATTATTTCCCCCCTGATATTTCACTTCGTGTTGCAGTTCTTAAATCTTCCAATACAATTTCTAGGAAGTAATGTTACCTCTCTGATCTAAGCCAGGCAGATCTCACCTCTCTGCATCTTCATTTTCACCTCTCCTCTCCCAACAATGTCTCTAACTGAATTTCACAGTCTGACTGGAAGGCAGAGCTTGGGGTAGAGAATACAGCTGGACAAGTTCTGCACCCTGAGGGTGCTGCAACACTGCCGTAGGCTGCCCAGGGAGGTGGTTGGGGCCCATCCCTGGAAATAGTCAAGGTGAGACTGGAGAGGGCTCTGCTCTAGTGGAGGACATCCCTGCTGACTGCAGAAGGGGTGGGACTGGATGAGCTTTGGAGGTCCCTACCAAGCCGAGCCAGAGCATTCTGTGAGTCTGTGTCTGTCATGAGGAATATTACTGCAGGCCACCTCCATCCGTTAGGCTTGGTTTATACAATCATATCAAAGAATGATTTGGGTTGGAAGGGACCCCAAAGATCATCTAGTTCCATGGACAGGGACACCTCCTACTAGCCCAGGTTGCTCAAGACTGCAGCCAACCTGGCTTTGAACTCCTCCAGCCTTGGAGCCTCCACAGCTTCTCTGAACAATCTCTTCCAGTGCCTCACCACCCCCATGGGGAAGATTTTGTTTCCCCAATGTCTTATCCAAATCCACCTTCTTCCAGTTTGAAGCCATTGCCCCTTGTCCTGTCACTTTATGCCCTCTTCAGACCTCAGGCAGCTCCTTTCAAATACTGGCAGACTAACAGAGCATCTCCCTGGAGCCTTCTCTTCTCCAGGCTGAACAAGCCCAGCTCCCTCAGCCTGTCTGCAGAGCAGAGGTGCTCCAGCCCTCTCACCCTCTTCCTGGCATTGCTGTTACTGTATTTTCCAGCAGACTGTGCCAATGCTGAGCATTCTCTGTTTGCTCTTACACAGTAGAAGGGGTCGTGTCAAAAAGTGAACAAAGCCTGGGATTCATTGATTCATTCCATGGGCTCTGTTGGAAGGGACCTTAAAGATCATCCAGTTCCAACCCCTGCCATGGGCAGGGACACTTCCCACCAGCCCAGGTTGCTCAAGGCCTCGTCCAGCCTTGCCTTGAACATCTCCAGACATCCACAGCCTCCCTGGGCAACTTGTGCCAGTGTCTCCCCACCCTCACTGGACAGAATTTCTTCCTCATCTCCATTTCCAATCTTCCCTCTTCCAGCTTCAGTCCATTTGCCCTTGTCCTTTCACTGCTAGCCCTTGTAAAATGTCCCTTTGCAAATTATTCATAGGCCACTATGGGGTCTCCCTAGAGCTGAACCTCCAGGCTGAACAGCCCCAACTCTCTCAGCTTGTCCCCATAGAGGAGGTTCACTTTGTGGCCTCTTTTGGACCCTCTCCAGCAGTTCCCTGTCTCTCTTATGCTGGGGTCCCCAGAGCTGGATGCAGTGCTGCAGGTGGGGTCTGAGCAAAGCAGAGGGGCAGAATCCCCTGCCTGTGCTGCTGCTCTCTCTGCTCTGGCTGCAGCCAGCACACAGCTGCCTCTGGGCTGCCAATGACCAGTGCTAGCTCCTGGGGGGGTGACTCCATGTAATTTTCTTTCTCTGAGAAAAGCTCCAATTTCTCATTTTCCCTTCTTTTCTGTAGTCTTTATTTTTGG
>VWZI01016948.1:1145209-1168473 GCA_013396835.1 Psilopogon haemacephalus | reverse complement strand
AATTTTTTTAATTTTTTTTTATTTTAAATTTTTTTTTTTTTTTTTCTTTTCCTTTTTTTTTTTTTTTTTTTCTGGTAAGGCAGGAAGAAATCCAGCTGCAGGAGTGTCACTTCCAAGGTCTTTAAGCAGATATATACCAGGAAACCAGAAAGTGCAGAATTCCCAGCTGAGCAGGATAAAGCCAGGCAAATATAACTCTTTCTATAAAGGATGGACTATATAAGGTACTCAGGGGTGTATTTTTGAGTCAGGCAAGATTCGACGTGTGGAAAATGTGGGAGAAGGAGATGAAATCAGGCAGCTTTGTAGCCACAGCACTGCTTCCCTCCCAATATTCTATCTTCCAAATCAGCCACACTCCCCTAATGCTGAACTCTCAGAGAAGTAGAGCTGAGATGCAGGAATGTTCCATACCAGGAGGTAAAGCTGGGTGAAACAAGGAGTGGGAGCCACTATCCTTTAATCTGAGCTACTTTCTTGAATGTGAAAGAGCTTTAACTGGATTTTTAATATCAAAGTAAGAATAATTGGCAGGGGAAAAAAAAAATAATCAGGGAAATTGGAGTGGTGTTGAGTTTTCTTCTTTCTGGTGAGAACAGCTCCTGTGAGGAACAGCTGAGGGATCTGGGGTTGTTTAGTTTGGAGAGGGAGAGGAGGCTTAAGGGAGACCTCATTGCTTTCTGCAACTCATCGAAAGGAGGCTGGAGTAAAGTGGGGGTCAGTTTCTTCTCCATAGGAACAAGTGATAGGATGAGAGGAGGTGGCCTCAAGTTGTACCAGCAGAAGTTTAGCTTGGACACCCTCTTGTATATCCCTGTCCCGCTTCGACTGGGGAGCTCAGGACTGGACACAATATCCCAGATGTGGTCTCACCAGGACAGAGCAGGAGGAGAACCTCCCTGGACCTAGTGGCCAGGACACCATTGGGCTTCTTGGCCACAAGGGCATGTTGCTGGATGACTTACAGTCCACCTGGACTCCAGGGAGCTGCTTTCCAGCAGGTCAGTCCCTAGTCTATAGTGGTGCAGGGATCTGTGATTGCCCTTGCAGAAGCTCCTGAGGTCCTCCTTTGCTCAGAGCTCTCCATACAGCCTTCCTCCCACTTCACTGTCATCAGCAGGTTGCTGAGGGTTCCCTTCCATTTGTTGTTTCCTTCCTCTGTGTCAAGCAGAGCCTGCTGGGCACTGTGTAAGGCTTTGGCAGGCCATGGCAGAAAGAGGTTGTGTTGTTAAGAGCTCTTTCTCACACCCTGCTGGACTGTGACCTGCCCATGTGCCGGTGCTGCCTAGGTTGCATTATTCGTTTGCCCTCATCATTTTCCTAGTGGACACCACCACTGTTCTCAGTTCTCTCTCAGTCTTTGGAGCTGCCAGAGTCCACTCTGCAAGGTCTTTCAGCCCTCTCCCTCGGAATGGCTCATCAGGGCAGAGAAGATCTAAGTAACCCTTTTGTTTTTGCACCCCTTTCAATCTGGATTCCTCATCCCTTAGCGTGAGTGACAAAAGTAGGACACACAGATGTAGTACTGCACATTAATGATGTGGAGGAGGACAGAGCAGTAAGTGGTAATCTATTTGAGTCAAAATTGATTTGGGAGGGGGGGGTGGTGGAAATGGGAAAGCAGCTTCTAATGAAAGAGAATTAGAGATCCTTCTTAGATACAAATGTCAGGTCTGACCTTCCAGGAGGCTATTTTAAAGTTCCAAGGGAGATAAGTGTGACTTCAGACTGCTGCACAAGGGGCAGGAGCTCATTATTTAAATGTATCAGAGGTGATAGAAATGTTTATTTTCATTAACCAAGCAGCATTCCAAAAGGTTGGGTTTGGTAAGCATTAAACACGTTGGTTGCAGAAGAGCTGATTGCATGAGATAACCTCGGGGTTGGTGATCATAGCTTGATACACTCACACAATAGTTTGGGCTGGAAGGGACCTTAAAGACCATCCAGTTCCAATCCCCTGCCCTGGGCAGGGACACCTCCCATCAGCCCAGGTTGCTCAAGGCCTCATCCAGCCTGGGAGAGGACAGACTTCCAAATGGCTGTAACACAGGGAAGGCTTCAGCTGGATCTGAGACTCAGTCAGCAGCACACAGGTCTATTGAAGTCAAACTTTGGTACTTCCACACTTTTTCTGTTTGTTTTGCTTTTCCCTGAGCAGCAGCACACCTGAAAGGAGGTTGCAGTGAGGTGGAAGTTTGTCTCTTTTCCCTAGTAGTAAATGATAGAATGAGAGGAAATGGCCTCAAGTGGCACCAGGGGAGGTTTTAGGTTGGATGTTAGAAGAAACTTCTTGACCAAAAGAGTTCTCCAAGCCTGGCACAGGCTGCCCAGGAAGGTGGCTGAATCCCCACCCCTGGAAGTGTGTCAAAGAGGCTGAGGTGTGGTGCTGAGCACCATGGCTTAGCCCCAACCTTGGCAGAGTTAGAGAATGGTTGGACTGGATGACCTTAAAGGTCTTTTCTGACCCAAACCATTCTGTGCTCCTATGACCTCTCCCTTACACTCTTGAAGTACACTTTGGGTCCTGCTGCTGCTGTTGTATGCTTTTGCCTCTAGGTGGAACCGAAAGGACTGGTGAAGCCTTTTTGGTAGGACTTACACAAGCATCCAGCCAGTGCTCCACAGTTAGGATCATCTCTACTTTAGGGAGTTCTTGTCCGAGCAGCTCAGGTGTATTGCTGACTGAGAAACAAGCCAGGAGGCCAAACAGCTTTGCTTTGACTACAGAGCAGGAATTTATACTTCAGGTCTGCAGGAGCACTCTAGTGAGTTCACAGGACCACAGGCTCACAGCATCTTAGGGATTGGAAGGGACCCAAGGAGATGATTGAGTCCAACCCCCTGCCAGAGCAGGACCAGACAATCTAGCTCAGGTCACACAGGAACACATCCAGACAGGCCTTGGAAGGCTCCACAGGAGGAGACTCTACAACCTCTCTGGGCATCCTGTGCCAGTGCTCTGAGACCCTTACACTCAAGAAGTTGTCCCTTGTGTTGAGCTGGAACCTCTTGTGCTGTAGCTTCCATCCATTGCTCCTTGTCCTATGCCAAGGAGCAAGTGAGCAGAGCCTGTACCCCTACTCCTGACCCCCAGCCCTCAGATATTTCTAAACATTGATTAAATCCCCTCTCAGCCTTCTCTTCTCCAGACTAAACAGCCCCAGGTCCCTCAGCCTCTCCTCATCAGGCAGTGCTCCAGTCCCCTCAGCATCCTCATAGCCCTCCACTGGACCCTCTCCAGCAAAGTTATTTAGGATTGATGCATAGTTGCCTACAAGAGAGATTTTTGTGATCCTTGGGCTTCTTTGTTTTTTGTTTTTGTTTTTTTTTTTTAATTCTGTTGCGTCTTCTATATAAAGAAGAGGCAGAAAACAAAATGACTTCTCTTTGTCGTCTTTAGAGGATGCACTTTCTGACATCTCACCATTTTTCATGGGACTGGAATTCACTTTCCACCCATTTCTCCTATCTGTTTGTAGTTGTTGAGGGTTTGGGGTTTTTTTTTGAGAAGGGAGGATTTGCTTCCCACCCAAGCTGAGATAATAAATCTGCAGTGCAGGATTTTGGTGTAACAGCTACCAGGCGCCGAGGGGAGGTGTCCAGACCCATTTCTAGTGTCTCTCTCAATAGCTCTCAGGCTATTTCTGCTGCCTTCTGTGCAGTGCTGCTGTACCAGTGGTGCTTTAATTTCTGATGGAGTGGGTCATAGAAAAGAATCCTCCATTCCATCATGTGTCTGAGAGATGGTTCTCATAATATGTCAGGAGTGGGAGGTGGGGAATAGGAGTGGGAGGAGAAGGAAAAAGTCCCAACTTTGGGGGTTTTTTAATCTCTTTTTTTTTGTTCCTCTTTTCTCTTTTTCTTTTCTTTATTTATTCCCTGAAATCAGGAGGGTTGCAGAATCATAGAACTGTTTTGGTTGAGAAAGGCCTCTAGGATCATAGAGTCCAATCTTCAGCCTAACACCACCATGGTCATTGCCCACAGTGCCACGGCCACACGTTTCCTCAACACCTCCAGGGATGGAGACTCCGCCACCTCCCTGGGCAGCCTGTGCCAATCCCTGACCACTTGCCATAATTTTTTTCCCCCTAATCTCCAACCTAACCCTGCCCTGGCACAATTTCAGGGCATTTCCTGTCTTACCACCTTATACTTAGGGAGAAGAGCCCAACTCCATCCTCACTCCAGTCTTCTGTCAGGGAGCTGTAGAGAGCAATGAGGTCTCATCTCAGCCTCTTCTTCTCCAGGCTAACCAGCCCCAGCTCCCTCAGCTGCTCCTCCTCAGCTCTGTTCTCCAGACCCTTCCCCAGCTTCGTTGCCCTTCTCTGGACTTGCTCCAGCCCCTCATTGTCCTTCTGGAAGTGGCCTAAAAGTGAACCCAGTGCTGGAAGTGTGGCCTCAGCAGTCTTGAGTACAGGGACAGGATCACTTCCCTGCTCCTGCTGCCCACACTGTTCCTGATCCAAGCTGGGATGTCCTTTTCCTTCTTGCCCTCCTGGGCACACTGCAGGCTGGTGCTCAGCCAGCTGCCAAGCAGCACCTCCAGGTCCTTTTCCTCTGGGCAGTGTGTTAAGATCCTGCCCTTGCACCCTTCTTCTTCAGCTCCCAGCTGTGCTGTACATTTGTCTGCATGGTCCTAAAGGTCCTCAGTTGTCAGGTCAAAGCTCTCTGAGCTACTATAGGCTGAATTCTTCCTCCTTGATCATTAGCTCAGAAGTGTCAGTAATGATCAGTCCTGGTGAGATTTAAAGCTCTGTTCTCCACTCCTAATTTCTCCAAAGGGGAAGTGGCATTTCTGTTCTGCTTGTCAATCCTGTTTCATTAAGGACATCTTCCCACTGCAATCAGCAACTTGGAAGTGTGGCACAGGCCACTTGGGACAGATCCAGGCTTTGGCAAGAGGCAGGAGCAAAGAGATCCCTCACTTCTGGCCCTGTGTGAAGGAGTGAGTGAGGCTGGCTGTGATAGTGAGCAGCAGTGTGAGCTGCTCTACCCAGCTGGGGTGCCCACACTGGCATCACTGTGAGCTGCTCTACCCAGCTGGGGTGCCCACACTGGCATCACTGTGAGCTGCTCTACCCAGCTGGGGTGACCACACTGGCAGCAGTGTGAGCTGCTCTACCCAGCTGGGGTGCCCACACTGGCAACAGTGTGAGCTGCTCTGCCCAGCTGGGGTGACCACACTGGCATCACTGTGAGCTGCTCTGCCCAGCTGGGGTGACCACACTGGTAGCAGTGTGAGCTGCTCTGCCCAGCTGGGGTGACCACACTGGTAACAGTGTGAGCTGCTCTGCCCAGCTGGGGTGACCACACTGGCATCACTGTGAGCTGCTCTACCCAGCTGGGGTGTCCACACTGGCAGCAGTGTGAGCTGCTCTACCCAGCTGGGGTGACCACACTGGCATCACTGTGAGCTGCTCTGCCCAGCTGGGGTGACCACACTGGCATCACTGTGAGCTGCTCTGCCCAGCTGGGGTGACCACACTGGCATCACTGTGAGCTGCTCTACCCAGCTGGGGTGACCACACTGGCAGCAGTGTGAGCTGCTCTACCCAGCTGGGGTGCCCACACTGGCATCACTGTGAGCTGCTCTACCCAGCTGGGCTGACCACACTGACATCACTGTGAGCTGCTCTAACCAGCTGGGGTGTCCACCCTGCCAGTAGTGCTACGTTCCTGTGTTAGATTAAGGTGACTACCATGTGCTGCTGTGCCATAGTGGCAGGACAGACCTGTTCTGCTACTCCAAAAGCTCACTTGGAAATAATATTTCAAGCTGTGGTTCTAATTTGGTCCCTCTGCGAGAAGCTCTCGCTGTAGGTTTGAGCTCCTCTCTTGCCTGCAAATGCAATTCACAGCTTTGCCCCAGTTACTTACACCACTTAGCACTGAGCCAACAGAACCAGGAAGCTGAATAAAACAGGATTATTTTTTTTTTTCTGTTCCTTTTCTTTCCTCTGCCTTTCTCTGTTCTCCCTCTCTCATAATGACTGTGTGAGCTGCTGCAGACAGGAGAATACAGAATTCATCTTCCTTGCTACAAGGACTCCAGGCAGGCTCTTTGTGGTGATTCAGGCTGCAGTCAGATTATTTGGGTCTCCTGGGTGAAGGAGGAATTCTGGATAGCTTACAGTTGATTTTGGTTTGGCTTGTTGGTTTTTTTTTTTTTGGCTCTCAGGACTTTTCAGGAAATCATTTGCTGTAGGTGCAATAGCCTGCATCCAGCTCCCCTCCCGAAAGGTCCCTGGCAGCAGCATTACTCTCCCTGTCCAGAAAGCAGTAAATACTCTCTGGTACCATTTACAAGATGCTGCTGTCCTCTAGTTAAATCAGAGGGCCACAAAGATGATCATGGGCTGGAGTAGCTCTGCTGTGAGGACAGGCTGAGGGAGCTGGGAGTGTGCAGCCTGGAGAAGAGACGACTCCAGCTGGACCTAAGAGCAGCCTGCCAGGACCTGAAGGGGCTCCAAGCAGGCTGCAGAGGGACTGTTCCCAAAGGCCTGCAGGGAGAGGATGAGGGCAATGGTTTGAAATGAGAGCAGAGCAGACTGAGATTGCATGTGATTAACAAATTCTGCACCCTGAGGGTGCTGGAACACTGCAACAGGTTGTCCAGGGAGGTAGTTGAGGTCCCATCCCTGGATATATTCAAGGTGAGGCTGGACAGAGTTCTGGGCAACCTGCTCTAGGGAAGAATGCCCCTGCTGAGTGCAGGAGGCTTGAAGTGGATGAACTTCGGAGATTCCTTCCAACCCCAACCACTCTGTGACTTATGAATACCAGAGAAATCACCAGAAATAACCTACACATTCCACATTAAATAAAATCACTCCAAAAATCAGGCTGGACTTAGGTCCAAAGTGTGTTTGTGCTGGGTGTGAATGTGTGGGTGCATTTTACACACACACACACACACACACACACACACACACACACACACACACACACACTCAGAGTGCTTTAAAACTACTTTCCTTTTGTTTTCCCTTGAGATCCAGATATTAAAAACAACATAAATGATGCATTGCATTGACCTTCTGCTTATTTATTAGGTTCTATTTATGTCAGCAACAGGAAAAGCAGGCAATGTGTTCAGGGACACGATGGTAATTGTCTGCAAGAAGCTTTCCAATGGCTTCTTGCACTTAGGAGTTTCTAATCTTGCTCTTTTATCACCAGAGCTTTGTAAACTTAACTACTTCTGCATCGTCGATGCCATCCCTCAGCCTCCAAAATGCACCAGCTGCATTCTCTTGCTTTGCTTATCCTAACTGAGAAATTCTGAGGCATTTTGCAAGGGTTTGTGGGGATAGGATGAGAGGGAATGGACTGAAGCTTGAGGAGGGCAGATTTAGGCTGGAGATTAGGAAGAAACTCTTTCCAGTGAAATTGGTGAGACACTGGAACAGGTTGCCCAGAGAGGTTGTAGATGCCTCCTCCCTGAAGGTGCTCATGGCCAGGTTGGATGAGGCCTTGAGCAACCTGTTCTAGTGGGAGATGTCTGCTGCAAGAGTGGTCAGGGATTGGCACAGGCTGCCCAGGTTGGTGGTGGAGTCGCCTCCCCTGGAGGAGTTCAAGAAACCTGTGGCCATGGCACTTTGGGAGATGGTTTGGTGGGCACAGTGGTGTTGTGTTGATGGTTGAACCTGCTGATCTTAGAGGGCTTTTCTAACCTTAATGGCTCTAAGGAATAAAGCAGCCTAGCTCCAAACTCTGAGAGTGAAGAGGGAGACTTGGGGGAGTTGTAAAGAGGGAATGTTGGCATGGTGAGTAGGAGAAAGAGAGAGATGCTGGCAAGGGACAGCAAGTGGGTAGATTTGAAGCAATAGAGGGGGAGGGAGTGAAAGGTGTTTGAGGAAGGGCTACTGCAGGAGTGGTGGGAGAGGAGAAAAACAAGTGCAGTTAAAATAAAACAACATCAAGTGTCAAGGCTGTGAGTAGTGGAATACAATCCCCCCAGATTCTGAGGGAAAATAAATACAGGATTCCCAAATTTGAGGAGGTTATCAGCACAATATAATGAGATTTCCAGCTCAGAGGCTGAGAAAGAGCCTTGCTTCTTTATCTTTTTAAACCAAAGAAGCTCCATAAAACCCAAAAAGCCTGAGGATAAGGAACTGTATTATCATTTGCATGCTTGAGTTCCAGAAAGTTGGCAAATGCCAGGGCTGCAGTTGTCTGTGAGGTCTTCATTCAGGCATTTTGCATCCCTGAGGTTTTAAATTCTCCTGATCTTGGACTTCTGCTTTAGTCTAAGCCACCTCCTTCACTTCATGCAGGGAAGACTCCTCCTTGCCTCAGTGCAGAGAGAACATTTCCTCTGCCAATTGATCAAGAGGTCTAGAACATCACATCTCTTCTTCCAGGAATTGGGAGGGTAGATCTGCTGGGGCTTTCCAAGGAAAAAAAAATGAAATCCTGCTCCTAGGCTTCATGAGCTTATGGAGCTGAAGTCCAGTGAATGGACTGGGCCAAAAAGTGGCAAGGGAAAAAAGTAAAATGCAAGGGGCTGACAGAAGCTGATTGCCAAGAGGAGCAGTGAGTGCTGCCCAGGAGCAGTTTGAATGGACATGGATGTGATCCTAGAAACTAGCAGCTGATTTCAGCAGAGGAGAGAATAGCTCCGTGCCTAAGGGAGCTGAGGGTTGCCATGGAGAACTGGATTCTTATCCTCCTTCTGGCCTCCCTCTGCTGAGTCACTTCAATCAAACCTGCCCAAGTGGTGTGTGGTCCCCAAGCAGTCCAGAGCTTTCAAATCTTTGACTCTTCCTTTTGCTTGCCAGGGCCTGCCTTCCAAAGCTCATCCCGGTGCTGTGATTCATTAGTGTTATTAAGAAGTGGTTATTACAAAATCCCTTGCCTTGAGAATTTGAGAGGTCATCAAATGATCTCTCTGCCCTGAAGAGAGGGTGTTGAGATGGGTCCAGAGGAGGCCATGAAGATGATCAGAAGGCTGAAACACCTCCACTATGGGGACAGGCTGAGAGAGATGGGGCTCTTCTGCCTGGAGAAGAGAAAGCTCTAAAGAGGCTTTAGAGCAGTTCTCCTGTACCTGTAGGGGGTACAGGAGCATTGAGGGGGAACTTTTTAGAAGGGCTTGTAGTGATAGGATGAGAGGGAATGGATTGAAGCTTGAGGAGTGGCAATTTGGATTGGAGATTAGGAAGAAATTCTTTCCAGTGAAGCTGGTGAGACACTGGCACAGGCTGCCCAGGGAGGCTGTGGATGCCTCCTCCCTGGAGGTGTTCAAGGCTGGGTTAGATGAGGCTGGTGGGAGGTGTCTCTGCCCATGGCAGGGGGTTGGGACTGGATGATCTTGAAGCTCCCATCCAACCCAACCCATTCTACGATTCTATCATTGTCAGTGCCTAAATACCTAAGGTGTGCAGACCAGAGCAGAGGAGACAACCAGGTTGGTGGGGTGGAGAATTATTCACTCAAGGTCACTCAGGAGGCAGCGCTGGAACGAGACAGTGGTGGAATCGCAGAGGTTGTGCTGCTGGGAGCCATTTGTTTAGAGGGATTGCCATGCATTAAGAGCAAATGCTCTGTAATGGCAGCCTGTCACCTGTGATCTGAGCAAAGTAATTTATGCTGCAAGCCCCACACAGATAATTTACAATGGCTCTTCTGTGCTGTTAATGTATAGGAACCGTAATCACGGAATGGCTTCTGAAATCGCTTTTGTGCTGCTTGGCACTCCATATGGTGTGGTGGGTACTGCAGGAGGAAAAAATATCCTCCAGGAATCATTGAGCCAGGCTTTAAGCCAGGCAATCTCCTCTTAACACTTTTCAGAGCAAGCCATACTATAAAAATGCAAATGTGGTAGCAGTGCTGCTGCTGCTGCTTCGCTCCATTTCTCACCAGGTAAACCTGAGCGGTGGTCAAACCATGGACCAGCCCCAGAGCCCTTGTGGAGGACATAAACCATCTGAGCTCCTCAGTGGAGGTGGCTTCCACACCTGTGCCTGGGCAGGCTCTCTGATTCAGACTTATATCAGCCCAACATGGCAGGACAAGGCTTGAAGTAATTGCAGCTTAGCAACAATTTGTCTCTTCCCTTACTTCGGCTTTGTGCATCTGTAGAGGCAGGAACGGAGGTGTTCTCCTGTCCTAGCATGAGCAAGGCCCTTGGAGAAGTGTGGCTTGTTGGTGTGTTCCCTGGTGTGGCTTATTGGGGTGTTTGCTGGTGTGGCTTGCTGGGGTGTTCCCTGCTGTGTTCTCTGCTGTGGCTTGCTGGTGTGTTCCTTGCTGTGGCTTGTTGGTGTGTTCCTTGCTGTGGCTTGTTGGTGTGTTCCCTGGTGTGGCTTGCTGGTGTGTTCTCTGCTGTGGCTTGTTGGTGTGTTCCCTGGTGTGCCTTGCTGGTGTGTTCTCTGCTGTGGCTTGCTGGTGTGTTCCCTGGTGTGCCTTGCTGGTGTGTTCCCTGCTGTGGCTTGCTGGTGTGTTCCCTGCTGTGCCTTGCTGGTGTGTTCCCTGCTGTGGCTTGCTGGTGTGTTCCCTAGTGTTGCTTATTGGTGTGCGTGTTCCCTGGTGTGAGGGAGGTAGACCACAACATGTGGCAGACAGGAGAACAGGGAGAGGAGTGAGTCACAGAGTCAGAATTGTTCTGGTTGGAAAATACCTTTAGGATGATCCAGTCCAACCAGCCTCTAACTCTGCCAAGGCTGGGGTTAAACCATGGCCCTCAGCACCACATCTCTGCCTCTTTGAAACATCCCTAGGAATGGGGATTCAACCACCTCCCTGGGCAGCCTGTGCCAGCCTTAAGTCTGTGCTCAGTTTTGGCCCCCACACTGTAAGAAGGACATTGAAGAGCTGGAGCTGGTCCAGAGAAGGGCAATGAGGCTGTGAGCTCCCTGAAAGGAGCTGACTCAGCTGCCTCCCTGTGCAACCTATTCCAGTCTTTGAGAAACCTTTCGATGAATAAGTTTCTTCTTGTATCCAGCCCAGACCTCCCTTGGTGCAACTTGAGGCCATTTCTTCTCATTGATCTTTGTTATTAGGGAGAAGAGCCCAACTCCCACCTCACTCCAGCCTCCCTTCAGAGAGTTGCAGAGAGCAACGAGGGCTCTCCTCAGCCTCCTCATCTCCATACTAAACACCTCCAACCTCTCTCAGCTGCTCCTCCCCAGCCTTGTTCTCTAGAGCCTCCCCTAGCTTGATTGCCCTTCTCTGGACCCATTCCTGCACCTCAATGTCTTCTTGTAGTGATGGCCCCAAAAGTGGACCCAGGATTCAAGGTGTTGCAGAACAAATAGGAAGGAAGGGCACAAATAGGATAAGAGGACAAGGAAGAAGATTATCAAATACTGGGAAAGAAAACTTCAAATAACAGACATAAAATATGAAGGAAAATAAGAGAAAGGGAATGGGAAGGAAACTTGGGAGAAGTAGGACAGAACTTTGATAGACATGATGCAGAGAGATCCAGCCTTGAAGAGGAAAGCAAGAACTCCCATTGCAGTTAGAGAGCAACCAGATGGGTTCATGAAGGGATCCTGCAGAAGGATATTTCTTGGGTTGTGAGGGACTGGAAAATTCTCCCTAAGTAGGTTAGCAAAGACTGGAAGATGCTGTGCAGCCAGAGAAGGAGAAAGGAGAAGATGGGCAACCCAAAGGGAAGAAAGAAGGAGAAACAGAGAATAGAAAAGAGAAGACAAGCAGTTGAAACCTGCTCCAGCAGCTCTGTGTCCTCATCCTATCCCTACAAACCTTTGTCAAAAGTCCCTCCCCAGCTCTCCTGTAGTTCCCTTCAGGTACTGGAAGGTTGCTCTAAGGTCTCCCTGGAGCCATCTCTTCTCCAGGCTGAACAGCACCAACTCTCCCAGCCAGTCCCAGCCACAGAGGATGTTCTCCAGCCCTCTGATCGTCTTCATACCCTCCTCTGGACCCTCTCCAGCTTTTAATGTCCCTCTTAAGCTGGAGACCCCAGAGCTGGATGCAGTGCTGCAGGTGAGGACTGAGCAGAGCAGAGCAGAGGGGCAGAATCCCCTGCCTGTGCTGCTGCTCTCCCTGCTCTGGCTGCAGCCAGCACACAGCTGCCTCTGGGCTGCCAGCAACCAGTGCTGGCTCCTGGGCAGTTTGTCATAACTCACAGCCCCAAGTACTTCTCCTCAAGAGTGCAGGAGAAGATTCCATATTCTTTCTCAGGACAAGATTCTACAGGGTGTTCTTCTAGCTCATCTTATTGATCTGTCAATCAGATCGTGCTTGATCATCAGACAGAAATCCTTTGGGGAACTTGAGGCAAGTTGCCACGCATCTGGGTCTCCTCACAGCCTAAAGTAAGGATCTCAGTGTGCCAGGTATTGACTCAAAGTCATGCTCCCCAGCTGTACAATAGAGTTAAGTATATCTCGTGGAAACAATGGGCATATTCCAATCTAATTTATGCACACATTAGATGACATAATGATGCACAAAATTAGAGGGGAATATAAAACATCAGCAAGTGTCAGTTGACCATATTTGGCTGATGTAGCTTCAGGTTCGTGTTGTACTCTTTTTGTCCTGTGTTCTAAGCCACTTGCCAGTGATCAAAAGTGATTAGCAAAGGAGGGGTTTTAAGAGAAAAGGAAATGGAGGAGAAAAAGAGAGAAAATTTAGTAAGCTCTAAAAAACACCTGTTCAGGGGGGTGGTTGGGGCCACATCCCTGGAGTTGTATAAGGCCAGGCTGGATGAGGCTCTGTCCAGCCTAATCTAGGGTAGGGTGTCCCTGCCCATGGCAGGGGGGTTGGAACTTGATGATCCTTGTGGTCCCTTCCAACCCTGACTGATTCTATGATTCCAAATACCTCTTATTCCAGAATGAAATATGTAAAGCAAGGCTGAAATGATCTCTCTTGCTTTATCAGGACTTTTAGGTTGCATATTGGGAATGGTTTCTCTGATGAGGATGTCCCTGCTGACTGCAGAGGGGCTTGGACTGGATGAGCTTTGGAAGTCTCTTCCAACCCAGAGCATTCCATGACTCTGTTGTATGATTTGTAAGCATGAGAGCATGTCCATGGGTTCTGTGAGTCTGTGCTCTAAGAGCTGTGTACAGGGAAGTGCTAGCTTATGGTTGGACTTGGTGACCCTCTGCTCTGCCCTGGTGAAACTCAATTTTGAATATTGCATTCAGTTTTGAGCTCCCCAGTTTCAGAGGGACAGGGATCTGCTGGAGAGGGTCCAGTGGAGGGCTGCAAGGATGATGAGAAGACTGGAGCACTGCCTGAGGAGGAGAGGCTGAGGGACCTGGGACCTGTTAGTCTGGAAAAGAGAAGACTGAGAGGGAACTTAATCAATGTTTATAAATATCTGAGGACTGGGGGTCAGGAATGGGAGGACAGGCTCTGCTCACTTGTCTGCTTACTGAGATAGGACAAGGAGCAATGGATGGAAGCCGCAGCACAAGAGGTTCCAGCTCAACACAAGGGAGAACTTGACTGTAAGGGTCCTAGAGCAGTGGTACAGGCTGCCCAGAGAGGTTGTGGAGTCTCCTTCTCTGGAAGTCCTGTGTGGATGTGTTCCTGTGTGACCTGAGCTAGATTGTCTGATCCTGCTGTGGCAGGGGGGTTGGACTCGGTGATCTCTTTGGGTCCCTTCCAACCACTGGCATCCTGTGAGCCTGTGATCTTAGGTTCTCTTCCAGCCACGTTATTCTGTGTGATCCTGTGTGACATTAGGAGGAATTTAGTCTCAGAAAGGATTTCCAAGCCTTGGAACAGGTATTTAAGAGACCTGTAAATACAGTGCTGAGGGATGCAGTCCAGGGGTGGACTTGACAGCGTTAGGCTGACAGTTGGCTTGGCAATCTTAAAAGGTTTTCCAACCGAAACGAGTCCACAATTCTATGAAGAGATTAACCTTCAGAATCTGCCACCTGGCCCCGCATCCTATATATCTGTGGAAGAAAGGCCTCTAAAAGCTCTGTTTATGAAGATGTTAGTGAAATATTCCAAACACAGGCAGGGATGACAGGCAAGAGCTGCGAGATCAAAAGAATTACTGACTCGAGTGAGCCTACAGAAGCTCATTTCGGGGAGGGGGGGAAAAAAAAAAAACCCCAACCAAACTGAAGTAGATGAAGCAGAATCTACGAGATGGAGGGAGAGAGAGAAAAAAAAAAAATAATAAATGTGCTGCAGAATTCCAGAGAAGAAAAGATTGATACTGACAAGTATGATGCCGTAAATATTATTTGCATGCCTGGTAGAGCCATGAAATAAATATTCCATCATTAAGAGCGGCGATAAGAGAGCCGTGAACAGTAGGCAGCGAGCCTGTGGAAGAACTGCATCTCATCAGTCAAACTTCATTGCTTGTTTTGATGCAATTACCAAATTAATGGGCAATGGGAATGAAGCTGATGATATATATATATATATATATATATTTGGATTCCAGTGAAGCATTTGATGTGGCATCTTAGGGGTTTTTCAGCTTGGAAACCGGATTGGGTGCTGCCTTGGGAAAGCTCGCGCCTGTAAGGGTTGTAAACTGCCTGAAAGGAGGGAAAGGAAAAGATAGGAATAATAAGCAGCAGCATGGGAAGGGGAAGGGATCTCGACGAGCTGATGCTTGGTAGCAAAAAAAAGCTGGCAGAGAATTGGGTTTGTTCAATGTCTTGTTTCTTAGTAAGCTGGAAGGGAGAGTGAAGAGTGCACTGATGGGACCTGCGGATAGTTAAAGCCGAGCACCAAGGGACCTGCAGAGCACCAAGGTGTACTGGGTTTAAGCCAGCTACCCCTGAGCCCAAAAGCCCAATAAATACTCAATCTGGTTTGGAAGTAAAAAGGTATAAAACTTTAACAATAAATAGGAGGTAAAGGTTTTTGTTTTTTGTTTTTTTTTTTTTTACAGAAGGTGGGAGAAAAGGGGAACCGGAATGCAGGATATGGGAGAGTGAGGAGAAAATTACAGAGAGGCTGGGGAGAAGGGGAAGAAAGGGAACAAAATACACAAAAATAGAAAGATACAGTGGAAGGCAATTGAGTCCAAATGCTGCGATGGATGATTTTGATTTTGATTCACAAGGTCTTGTAATGACAGGACGAGGGGGAATGGGTTCAAATTGGTGGAGGGGAGATTTGAACGAGATGTTAGGAGAAAGTTTTTCACAGTGAGGGTGGCGAGGCACTGGAACAGGTTGCCCAGGGAGGTTGTGGCTGCTCCCTCCCTGGATGTGTTCAAGGCCAGGCTGGATGAGATCTTGAGCAACCTGATCTAGTGGGAGGTGTCCCTGCCTATGGCACAGGGGGGTTGGAACTGGATGAGCTTTGAGGTCTCTTCCAACCTAAACCATTCTATGATTCTATGATGTTGGATGGTGAACGAAAGTTGGGTGCAGGCTTTTTGTGATGAAATGCAGGTAGTTAATGTTCCAAGGAAAAATGGTGGTACCCCCTCCACGTGTTGGCTGAGAGCACCTGGTGGTCCAGCAACAAGAGTTGCTCAGGCAGTCAGAGCAGGAGTAAGAGACAGAGCCAAGACGTCTCCCATTTTATAGCGAAGTCCTAGCAGGGAGTGGGAGTGGGCTAACCATCACACCTGGTAAAAAGTCAGACCACCCCTAGGGAGGAGTCAGAGGGCTTCAGGTGAGGCTTAACCCTTTACACAAGGAAAAGGAGGAAGTGGGACTGGAGAGAGTACAGGCATGGGAGATCTGGCAACTCTTGTTCCTCTTACAGATAGCAAAGCCTGTTCACCCTGAGGACACCATCTGAAGGTTTGTTGGAAGGCTGCAAGGGGACTTGTCATGAGGCTGTCTAGAGGAAGGCCAGGGGTGAATGGCTTGAAGCTGAGGCAGAGCAGGGTTAGAGTGGAGCTGAGGAAGAAGTTCTTCCGTACAAGAGTGGTGAGACTCTAGAACAGGCTGCCCAGGGAAGTTCTGGATGCCTCCTGCCTGGGGTTGTTCAAGGCCAGGCTGGAGTTAGGTAATGGTTGGAACTCCTCTGAAGTCCTTTGCAGCCCAGGCCATGCTGTGACTGTGTGAGCCTGTGCAGTGAGTGCTGTTAGGCTGCCACAAAGCTCCATAACACAGCTGCTTTTTTTTGAAAGCAGGAGCACTCCAGCAAAGTGCTTTAGAAACCCCACCTCATAAACAGCAGCAAGCTGCCACTTAGTCAAGAAAACACACTCAAGTCAAAAGAAAAATGGAAGCATTACCAGACTGTAAGTGTAAAGAGGTTTCTATCCATCTTCAGTCTAATGCTGCTATCTGAAGAGGAAAAGAACCTTCATGAAGTCTGAAGACAAGGATGTTCTCTCACCTGACGCTCCTAAGTATCATTTCTGGTCTCCTACTTCACAACAGCTGCCTCTTCGCCTCTTTCTTTCGGTTGTGGGTGCCAGCAGTGGACAGAAAGGTTCTTAAAATACAAATTGTGAGTTAAAGGGGAAAAAAAAAAAAAAAGAGAAATGATAAAATAAATGATCACAGAATCAGAGTTGTTTCGGCTGGGAAAGACCTTTAAGGCCACCCAGTCCAACAAACCAATTATCTCATCAAGCAATGAGGGCTGGAGAACCTCCCCTATGGGGACGTGCTGGGAGAATTGGGCTTGTTCATCTTGGAGGAAAGAAGGCTGCAGGGAGACCTTGTAGTAGTCTTCCAGTACCTGGAGAGAGTCTGAAAAAAAAAGGGTGGGGAATGCACTTTTTACAAGGGCTTGTAGTGATAGGGTAAGTGGGAGTGGCTTTAAGGTGGAGAGGGCAGATTTCAGACTGGATATTAGCTCTGCTGGCTGTGGGGAGATTCAGATAGGATGTGAGGAAGAAGTTCTTCAGCAGGAGAGTGGTGAGAGCCTGGAACGTGCTGCCCAGAGAGGTGTTTGGGGCCACATCCCTGGAGGTGTCTGCAGCCAGGCTGGCAGAGGCTGTGGGCAGCCTGATCTAGGGTAGGGTGTCCCTGGGCATGGCAGGGGGGTTGGAACTGGCTGATCCTTGTGGTCCCTTCCAACCCTGACTGATTCTATGATTCTGTTTCTCCTTCCAAGCCAGTCACAGGGTGCAGAGCAGCCCTTTCTCTGCCTGCAACAGGTCGAGTTCCACGGGAGGAAAACAGCAGTGCAGCTCAGTTAGATCTGCATCTTGTGGGACCTGCTCAGTCAGAATTCACTGGCACTGAGTCAGTCCTTTGATTAATAGACCTGGCACAGATGGAAAGCTCAGGCTGCCTCCTTCACTTCCTCACAACAGCGTTCTCCTAGGAGGGTGTTGGAAAATGTGGGGAAATTGCTTTGCTTTCTTGTTCTACATGCTTAAGGCTCCCCCAGCTATCGGATACTGGAGTGTAATAATGAAGCATCCAGCACAGCACTGGGGTGTCTCAGCAGCTCTGTAGGATGGGGAAAATCTCACACACAGGGATAAAAAGTTTGGGGTTTTAATCCACAGAACAGAATCACAGAGTGTTAGGAGTCAGAAAGGACCTTGAAAGGTCATCCAGTCCAACCCCTCCTGCCACAGCAGGGTCCCCTAGGGCAGGGCACACAGCACCACAGGGCTTTTGTCATAAAGTTTGTTTAAAGAATTGCAGAACCACAGACTGGTGGGGTTTGGGAGGGACCTCCAGAGATCATCCAGTCCAATCTCCCTGCCAGAGCAGGAGCACCCAGGGCAGGAGCACACAGGAATGCATCCAGGTGGGTTTGAAAGTCTCCAGAACAGGAGACTCCACAGCCTCTCCGAGAAGCCTGTTCCAGGGCTCCAGCACTTTCACAGGCAAAAGGTTTTCCCTCCTGTTCCCTGGCACCTCCTCTGCTCCAGCTTGTTCCCAGTGCCCCTTGTCCTGTCCTTGGCCATCCTTGAGCAGAGCCTGGCTCCAGCCCTGCACATCTTTACCACAGCACTGAGGGCAGCCCTCAGGCTCCTCTGCTCCAAGCAGCCTCAGCTCCCTCAGCCTGGCCTCACAGGAGCTGTTGCACTGCCTGCAGCAGCTTTGGGGCTCTGGGCTGGACTCTCTCAAGCAGTTTCATAGAACCATAGAATGGTTTATGTCGGAAGGGACCTCAAAGATCATCTAGTTCCAATCCCTCACCATAGGCAGGGACAAGTTTCCTGAGGTCCTTCTTGGACTGAGGGGCCCAGAACAGGACACAACATTTCAGATATGCCCTCTCCAGGACAGAGTAGAGGGGAAGGAGAATTTCTTGACCTACTCAGCACAGCCCTTCTGATCCATGCCAGGCTGTCCTTGACCTTCTTGGCCACAAGGGCACATTGCTGGCTCCTGGCATCCTTCTGTCCACCAGGAATCTCAGGTGCCTTTGCCCTGTGCTGCTCTCCAACAGGTCAGTCCCCAGCCTATCCTGCTCCATGAGGTTGTTCTTTCCCAGATGCCAAACTCTACACTTGTGGTTGTTAGATTCCATTTGATTTCTCCCCACCCAGCTCTCAGCCTGTCCAGGTGTGTCTGGATGGCAGCACAGCCTGAGGAGTGTCAGCCTCTGCTGTCAGTTTGCTGCCAGTTTAGTGTCATCAGCAAACCTGCTGCAGTGCCCTCTGTGCCCTCATCCAGCTCTTTAGTGAAGAGATTGAACAGTCCTGGTGCTGTTGCATGGTTAAAAGGAAAACCTAAAATCATTTTTCTCTCCATTTTAAGAGAGAGTCATCCAAAGCTGTTGAAACCACAGAGGAAACATCTCCAACAAACTATGATTTTTTTTTTTTTTTAATCCTAAACCATTTCCAGCTTATTTCTGAGCTGTTGTTCTGAAAACACTTCAGAAGAGATGGTAGAGCACACAAGCACCTTCAGGATGCATTTGTTGCTTTGACTGAGAAGAGTGAAATTTTGGAGTGGAGACGAAATACAGTTGGTGTGAAGTTGTGATTTGTACCTTTGGATAGGAGGATCTTTAAGTATGAGTATCTTCAGCCTCTGCTGTTTCCCACTGGACAGAAAATGCAGCAGCTTGATCTTTCCTTTCTTGCTTTTGCGTGAAGCAAACCTTTTGTCTCCTTCTGCAGAGTGCACATTGCCATCCCAAAGCTGGATTCTGCTACCCTGACTCTTGAGTTGTGCACCCTCCCAGGGCTGAAGAACCTCTTAGTCAGCAGATGAAATTGCTGCTGGCCTCAGTGGAGTGATCTGCAGTTACAGCTTGCTGATAAAGAAATCATCACATTGGGGAGAAATATTGCAAAGCTGCCATGGCTCAGTGCTCTGGTCCTCAGAAGGGTCCAGTTGCAGTGTCAGGGCAGCAGTGCATGGTTGTTTTCTTAGATGGTTTCACTCTGTTTCACCCCAGCTTTCTCCTGGAGGGAGGGAAAGGGTCACAAATCGTGAAACATTTGACAACTAAACCAGAAAGGAACAAAAGAGCAAAGTCTGCAGGTGACACCAGCGTGGAGCACCATGAAGCACTGCTGGCTGCTGCCAAGGGACAAGCACCTTTGTGTATAAAACAAAGAGCAATGGCTTGGAACTGGAGCAGGGCAGATTTAGCTTGGACATCAGGAGGAAGTTCTGCACAGTGAGGGTGGGGAAATACTGGAACAGGTTGCCCGGGGGTGTGGTTGAGGCCACATCCCTGGAGACATTCATGGTCAGACTCCATGGGCAGCCTGCTCTTGTTGGAGGTGTCCCTGCTGACTGCAGGGGGCTGGACAGGATGAGCTTTGAGGGTCCCTTCCAACCCAATGCAACCTGTGAAACTGTAGAATAACTACAGTGTGGCTCTAAATGCCACCAGTCTGCTCCCTGGAAGCTCTCTGTCTCAGCTCCAGGATGGAGAATCCAACTATGAATACATTCAGAGAAAGGAGAAGGGAGGAGAACTGAGTTTGGTAAATGGAAAAAGCACCAAGGGATGTGTCTGAAAGTATAAACAGCTCTTAATGACCTGAGTTAATGGGATGGAAGTGAGAAGATAGTTGTAAAATCATAGAATCATTAAGGCTGGACCTAAGGTCATCAAGCCCAACCATCAACCCAACACCACTATGTTCACAGGTTTCTTGAACACCTCCAGGGATGGGGACTTACTCCACCACCTCCCTGGGCAGCCTGTGCCAAAACCTGACCACTCTTTCCATGAAGAAACTTCTCCTAATCTCCAATCTAAAACTCTCCTGGTGCAACTTGAGCCCATTTCCTATTGCCCTGTCACTAGTACCTAGACAGAAGAGACTAACACCCACCTGGCTCCTGCCCCCTCCCAGGGAGCTGTAGAGAGCAATGAGATCTGCCCTCAGCCTCCTCTGCTCCACACTGCACACCCTCAGCTCCCTCAGCTGCTTCTCTCCAGCCCTGTTCTCCAGACCCTTCCCCAGCTTTGTTGCCCTTCTCTGGACACAGCCTCAGTGTCAACTTTGGCAGAGCTCTCTCTATTTCATAGCTGTGACTAAAGATTCATCTGAGGGTAGACTCTGACCCTTCCCCCCCGATCTTAGAAAGTCACCTAACTCCTAGGTGCAGGTTCCTGTGAGATGTTCCTGCTGATGCATTTTCCTTCAGCCTCAGCAGCTGAGAGGTTTTGCTCCCTGGTTCCATTTCACAAGAGCCAGGCACTCTGCTGGGAAGCAGAGCAATGGAATTCATGCTCCACCAGAAATATGGAGAAGCAGGACCCAAGGTCTTCAGTATCCTATAGCAAGGGATTACACAATAAGAACTTCTCTTTGACTGCATTCCCCCTCACTTCCCCAAGTACTTTTTCATTCCAGACAGATCCACTCAGAAAATCCAACCTGGCTTTGCAAATAGTTCCAGGATATTTTCTCTGACTTCAGAGCATGAAATGAAAGAGCAGGGGGAAAAAGAAAAAAAAAACCAAAAAAACCCAACCTGTTTCCACTAATCTAAATGCATATCTCCAAGCATCATTAATCTCAACCCACCTCTCTGCTTGCTTGACAAAGCTGGTGCAGCCGTGGCCACAGGAGAGAAGTCTACTTGCAGCTAATGAAGTGTTTGCAGAGCTTTGGGTGTTGGAAGCCTTTTGCTTTATTAGGTGCAATTTTGGACTGCTCGCTAATGGCAAAGTCTGCTCAGACTGGAGATGATCCAGAAAACCTCCATACAGTTAATACAAAGGTAGAGGGAATGATATAGGAAAGATGAAGAAACATTTTTTTTTGATGCTTTCCAAACACTCCGAGTTGCCGAAGCTTTCATTTGATCTGCTGGTTGTGGCCAGCAGCAGTAGGGAAGGGATTGAGCCTCTGTACTCAGTGCTGGTAAGGGCACACCTCAAATGCTGGGTTCAGTTTTGGGGCCCTCATTACAGGAGACATATTAAGGGGCTGGAGTGTGTCCAGAGAAGGGCAACAAAGCTGGGGAAGGGTCTGGAGAAGAAGGCTGGGGAGGAACAGCTGAGGGAGCTGGGGGTGTGCAGTGTGGAGCAGAGCAGGCTGAGGGCAGAGCTCATTGCTCTCTCCAGCTCCCTGAGAGGAGGCTGCAGTGAGCTGGGCTTGGGCTCTGCTCTGTAGGATCAGGTGATAGAATGAGAGGAAATGCCCTGAAATTGTGCCAGGGGAGGGTTAGGTTGGAGAGGAGGAAAAAGTTCTTTGCTGCCAGAGTGTTCAGGGACTGGCACAGGCTGCCCAGGGAGGTGGTGGAGTCCCCATCCCTGGAGGTGTTCATGAAACACATGGATGTGGCATATGGGGACATGGTTTAGGGGACATGGTGGTATTTAGTTGATGGTTAGTCTCAATGATGTTAGACATCTTTTTTCCAGCTGAAATGACCTGGAATTGTGCCAGGGGAGGGTTAGGTTGGAGAGAAGGAAAAGTTTGTTCATAAAAAGAGTGGTCAGGGACTGGCACAGGCTGCCCAGGGAGGTGGTGGAGTCCCCATCCCTGGAGGTGTGGCCATGGCACTTTGGGAAATGGTTTAAGGCCATGGTGGTGCTCAGTGATCTCTTCCAGCCAAAACAGTTCTGTGATTCCTGTGTCTTACTCACAACCCTGCTTCTTCAGTAGCTCCCTGATAGCCATTGGAGAGAGAGGCTGTGTGTAAGAGTTGCACAGAATGCATCTTTAGTGACAGATTGGGTTTCCCTTTGTTCCATTTCTTTGGAAGCACTTAGATTTTTTTTCCCCATAACCTTTCCATTTCCTGTGACCATTTCTTCCCTGCTGGCACTGAGCTTGTCCAATGACCCCAATCACCTCTAAGCTATTGATCTGCCTGGCATCTGATTCTGCCTCTTCAAGGGTAGCTGCAGTGCTCCAAAGACAGAGCTGAAAGATTCATTACCTGCTCCTCTAACACCAAATGTCTGCAAGGATAACACTTTTCCCCAGTTAGGTTTTGAAGATTGGTGTGTGTGTGTGTGTGTGTGTGTGATTATTAATTATATATTTTAAAAATACTATTCCCCTGAATAGCAAATTGGTTAAAAAAAAAAAAAAATCCCAAAATGGAAGATGTAAATAGGTTGGGGATTGACCTGCTGGAAAGCAGCACAGGGCAAAGGCACCTGAGATTCCTGGTGGAAAACAGGATGCCAGGAGCCAGCAATGTGCCCTTGTGGCCAAGAAGGCCAGAGGCAGCCTGGTGTGGATCAGAAGGGCTGTGCTGAGTAGGTCAAGAGAGGTTCTCCTGCCCTTCTACTCTGCCCTGCTGAGGCCACATCTGGAATGTTGTGTCCTGTTCTGGGCCCCTCAGTCCAAGAAGGACCTCAGGAAACTTGTCCCTGCCTATGGTGAGGGATTGGAACTAGATGATCTTTGAGGTCCCTTCCGACATAAACCATTCTATGGTTCTATGAAACTGCTTGAGAGAGTCCAGCCCAGAGCCCCAAAGCTGCTGCAGGCAGTGCAACAGCTCCTGTGAGGCCAGGCTGAGGGAGCTGAGGCTGCTTGGAGCAGAGAAGCCTGAGGGCTGCCCTCAGTGCTGTGGTAAAGATGTGCAGGGCTGGAGCCAGGCTCTGCTCAAGGATGGCCAAGGACAGGACAGGGGGCACTGGGAGCAAGCTGAAGCAGAGAAAGTTCCAGGGGAACAGGAGGGAAAAGTTTACTGCTGTGAGGGTGCTGGAGCCTAGAGCAGGCTTCTCGGAGAGGCTGTGGAGTCTCCTGCTCTGGAGCCTTTCCAACCCCACCTGGATGTGCTCCTGTGTGCCCTGCCCTGGATGCTCCTGCTCTGGCAGGGGGATTGGACTGGATGATATTTTGTGGTCCCTTCCAACCCCTAGGTTTCTGTGATTCTCTGTGATGGAGCCATGGCTCAGCACTTTCTCCTGTGCATTGCTTGTCTGAGTTAGGTGCTTAAAGTGCAGTTGTATCACCTTTAAACCAGCACCAAAAAAAAAAAAAAAAAAAA
>VWZI01016948.1:1109483-1128165 GCA_013396835.1 Psilopogon haemacephalus | reverse complement strand
TTTTTTTTTTTTTTTGTGAACATTTTTTTTTTCAGCAGACCTGATGGTTTTTAAATTTTTTTTAAAGGGAAAAGAAGAGGGAGAAAAAAAATCAATTATGCTAAGATGTCACATTTGGGATTGAAAATAACTAAAACCAGGGGCATCCACAGCTCCCTCAAAACTGTTTCCTAATGTAGTAGATAAATCAGTGTCTTCCTGCAACACAAGCTTGTTAGAGCAATTAGAGCTAAAATTGGTATGAACCCTATTGATCATAAACCCCTAAATATTTATTAATCATCTCCGAGGCAATTTCTCCTTGTTTTCTTATGTCATTCCTCAGCTTTACTATCACATTTGCTATAGAAAGAGTCACTAGAGGCTTGTCTCAAATATAGATGGATATCAAAGCATGTTAGGGCTTGGAAGGGACCTTGAAATACCATCCAGTCCAACCCCCCTGCCAGAGCAGGATCACCTGGGACTGGTCACAGGAACACATCCAGGTGAGGTTTGAAGGTCTTCCGAGAAGGAGACTCTACAGCTTCTCTGGGCAGCCTGCCCCAGGGCTCTGCCACACTCACAGGGAAAAAGTTTGCCCTCCTTTTCTCATGGCACTTCCTCTGCCCCAGCTTGCCCCCAGTGTGCCTTGTCCTATCCTTGTCCAGCCTGGCACTGCCCTGCACATCTTGATCACAGCACTGAGGGCAGCCTTCAGGCTCCTCAGCTCCCTCAGCCTGGCCTCAGAGGAGCTGTTCCACTGCCTGCAGCAGCTTTGGGACTCTAGGCTGGACTCTTCCAAGCAGTTCCTTGAGGTTCTGCTTGAGTTGAGGGGGCCAGAACTGGGCACAACATTCCAGATGTGGCCTCAGCAGGTCAGAGTAGATGGTGAAGAGAACCTCTCTCAATCTACTCAGCACAGCCCTCCTGATCCACCCCACGTTGCCCTTTGCTGGCTCATGGCATCCTTTTGTCCACCAGGTCCCTTTGCCCTGTGCTGCTCTCCAACAGATCAAACCTCAATCTGTCCTGCTGCATGCAGTTGTTCTTTTCCAGCTGCAAGATTCTCCTTTCGCCCTTGTTAGCTTCCATTCAGTTTCTCCCCACCCATCTCTCAGCCCATCCCAGTCTGTGTGGATGGCAGCACAGCCTGAGGGGTGTCAGCCTCTGCTACCAGTCTGGCGTCATCAGGAAAGCTGCTGCAGCGCCCTCTGTGCCTTCATCCAGGTCCTCAATGAATAGATTGAATAGTCCTGATCCCAGCGGTGACTCCTGAGGGGCTCCACTTCATATAGACCTCCAAGTAGAGTCACACAGCTGGGCCAGGATCACTTTTTTAGGGGCCTCATCATTGTTTAACAAGGGTAAAATCCCTAAATGTGTCAGTTTGCAGGAGAGGCAGCAGAAAGTGCTGAACACAGAAAGCAGAGAGATGTTTTGGGAGAGTTAATTAGCAATGTCCTCTGCCTTGGGCAGGCAGAGCAGAATTAGTTTGACAGAATGTACACAGATGTGTTATGTAATACACTTCACATCCTCCTGATGCCCAATTCAAGGACTCCAAGGGTCTCTCGTTCTTCTGGCTGCTCCAGTATCCTGGCCATGGTCCTTCTTCAGATACATCCCCATCCTTGTATCCCTGCTGATGTCCTGTCAGTCAGTCCTCACTTTCAGCTCACTTTCTAGCACAAGGGCAGCTGCATCAATGTTTTCTCCCAGGTTCAGTTTTTTGCTAACAACTTCCATGCAGATCTTTCCAGTTGAACAGTTTCATGTGAGCAGTGAAAGGTTTCCTGAGCTTCTCCTGATTTCACTCATGGAAGAGCTTTGGGATGCAGGCTGAAAGAGCTTCAGCATGAGCTGGTTGCACTTCAATGTCACAGTGAGAGTGGTGAGACAGTGGCACAGGTTGCCCAGAAAGGTTGTAGGTGCCCCCTGCAGGTATTCAAGGCCAGATTGGATGAGCCCTTGAGCAGCCTGGGCTGGTGGGAGGTGTCCCTGCCCATGGTCAGGGTGGGGTTGGAACTGGATGTGATCTTGAAGGTTATTTCCAAACCATTCCCCCATCTTTGGGGATGCTGGAGCCCTGGAACAGGCTGCCCAGAGGCTGTGGAGTCTCCTTCTCTGAAGACTATCAAAACCCACCTGGATGTGTTCCTCTGTGACCTGCTGTAGGTGATCTGCTCTAGCAGGGAGTTTGGACTCAGTGATCTCCAGGGGTCCCTTCCAACCCCTAACATTGTGTGGTTTAGGGTGGGGGATTTTTTTTTTTTTAGTGATCTCTTCTGCATTCTGCTCACTTCTGCCAGGACTTGTACTGGGATTTCTCCCAATAATTGTCCCTTCTTTCCCAGTGACATTGGGCAGGAAGGGCTGACAATTAAGTGGGACAATGTTAGCATGAACTTTGCTTAACAGAGTCAGGATTTTGTGCAACCACCAGCAAATATTTAATTGCCTTTTGATGTTCTCAGCAAATTGAAGGGGCATCTTTGCCTGGATACTCAACATAAGTCATACTCATAACCTTGTGTAGATGTTCTGGGCTTTAAGTGACTTCCTTATGATCAGGGAGGTATCTGAGGTCCCATCCCTGGAGATATTCAAGGTGAGGCTGGACAGGGCTCTGGGCAGCCTGATCTAATTGATGTCCCTGCTGACTGCAGGGGATTGGACTGGGTGACCTTTGGAGGTTCCTTCCAACCCAGACCTCACCTTGAGTACTACATCCACCTCTGGAACCCCCAGCACAGGAGTGGGTCCAGAGGAGGCCACAAAAAGAATCAGGGGGCTGGAGAACCTGTCCTAGAAGGACAGGCTGAGGGAGCTAGGAGAGTTCAGCCTGGAGAAAAGTCTCCAGGGAGACTTAACAGCAGCCTGCCAGAACTTGAAAAAGGGCTACAATCAGGCTGCAGGACTGTTTGCAAAGACCTGCAGGGACAGCGTGAGGGCAATGGTTTGAAATGAGAGCAGAGCAGGTTGAGATTGGATGTGAGGAACAAGTTCTGCACCAGGAGGGTACTGCAACACTGCAACAGGTTGCCCAGGGAGGTGGTTGAGGCACCATCTCTGGAGATGAGGTTTTGAGCAACCTGATCTAGTGGAGGATGTCCCTGCTGAACTGCAGAGGTGGTTGGACTGGATAAGCTTTGGAGGTCCCTTCCAACCCAACCCATTCCATAATTCTCTCAAACTGTAGCACTTGAGGAGCCCTCACCCAAATAGCTGTGGATTATGGAAATCAAAGATTTGTTGCCAGTTGTTTTTTCTTCTAGAAGTTGGAAGGGAGGGGCTGAAAAGGGAGTGGAATTCCATGGCATGTTGAGAGAGTCTCTCTTAAAGGCTGTTTTGCTGGAGAAGGGTTTTGTGATTATGATTATTTGCAGTGGAGTTGGGACTGATTGCAGAAAGACACAAAATTAACATAAATGTGTTTACAGTGCACTCGATGTAGGGTAACTTTACTAATGAGTAATTAATATTGATAGCAATTACCCTGATACAATAATCAGCTGTTTGAATGAGTAACCAATTTATAAGGAAGCTCTTCCACAGCCTAATCACGGTGCAAGATGCTAAGTCTTTTGGTTGCTAAAAGTTGGTAGTGATGTAAAGGATCAGCTCTGATGATCTGGAAGAGCATCCTGGAGTTTCACTGCCCAGGAATATGTCACCTGTGGAGCTTGCTCCAAAGGCCTGTCTTGAAGATGAAATAATTGATATTTTGTGGTTCTGGGATGGAAAGTTTGGGATGGCAGGTAGGATTCTAGGAGAAATGGATCCAAGCTGTAAGAGGGAAGATTGAGATTAGAGTTTAGGGAGTTCTTCAGCATAAGGTTGAGTAATTCAAACTCACCAAATAGAATTTTGCTTTCAGAAGCATCTTGGTAACACAAACTTCTCCTTCACTCTTATGTAGCCACGTGGATTTGTAGGATTAGAGGAGGCCTTATTGTGGCTTTCAAGTACCTGAAGGGGGCTGCAAGAAAACTGGGGAGGGACTTTTTCAGCTGTCAGGTAGTGATAGGACTGGGGAGAATGGATCCAAGCTAGAGGACGGAAGATTGAGATTGGACAATAGGAAGAAACTCATCACCGTGAGGGTGGTGAGAGCTTGGCAGAGGTTGCCCAGGGAGGTGGTGGAAGTCTTATCCCTGGAGGTGTTTAACGCCAAGCTGGATGTGGCTCTGGGCAACCTGATCTGGTGTGAGATGTCCCTGCCCATGGCAGAGAGCTTGGAACTGGATGATCCTTGAGGTCCCTTCCAACCCTGACAACTCTGTGATTCTACTCCATCCTGGAATTAATTAACATATTAAAACTGAAGGATGGCTTAATTCAGCTGGTGCTGCAGTCATTTTAATTAATTTTAATGTGAGATAGCCTGAAAGAGAAAATGACACCAGGCACTAAAACACAACCATAGCAGGAGCTGCATCTGAGGCCATGGTTTCTATCTATCTGACCTTGAGTATTTCATTTCTCCTTTCCCCCCCTAAACGCTCCCATCTTTGCATTAATTTTTACCATCTAACCTTTAGGAAAAAGACTCTTTAAAGCTTTTTTTTTTTTTTTTTTCTTTTTTTTTTAATGGACCTATTTTCATACATGCACCTCTTAAAGCTTAGGTGTTTTACTCTTTGGAAGCAGAGGGGAAAAAAAAACCCCAATAATAAAAAAAAAACCCTTCTGCAAAGCAAGTGGGGAAATGGTTTTCTGTTCCTGTAACTCCTCTGTACGTTTCCTTTCAAATGTCATGGCTTCAAGTTTGATAGCTGACAGCCTTCTGGGGTTAGAAGCAAGGGCTGGGTGGCCAATTGGAAAGCTTGAGGATATTTCCCTTTTTTCAAGCTGATGCCTCCGAGCCTTTCAGGGCTGCGAGGTGTTGGGCTTAAAAGCAGTGACATTTTTAAACAGGAAATAGGAGTTATTGGCTTGGGATTCAAACTTGACCATTGTGAGGGTCAGGAGTTAAAATCTTTTATAGAGAGAGAGAGAGAGAGGTGAAATTGGAGAGAGAGAAGCAAATATTTTGGGAGGTGTTTTAACAGTTGAGGTCGTGCACAGAATGTTTCTCCCTGCTTTTGGGTGAAATGAGACCTCATTGCTCCCTACAGCTCCTTGAAAGGAGGCTGCAGTGAAGTGGGGGTTGGGCTCTTCTCTCTAGTATGGGGAGATAGAAATGGGAGGAAATGGCCTGAAATTGCACCAGGGGAGGCGTAGGTTGGAGGTGAGGGGAAATGCCTTTGCTGCAAGAATGGTCAGGGATTGGGACAGACTGCCCAGGGATGTGGTGGAGTCACCATCGTGAAATGTGGCTGTGGCACTTGAGGATGTGGCTTAATCTATCAGCAGTCCTGGTTCTCTGGAGAGGTCCCTGAAGGTTGGAAGCTGGCTAATGTGGTGCCCATCCACAAGAAGGGCCAGAAGGAGGAACTGGGAAATTCCAGACCTGTCGCCCTGACCTCAGTGCCAGGCAAGGTTATGGAGCAGGTCATCTTGAGAGCAGTTACACAGCAGAGAGTGATTGGCATTGGAATGGGCTGCCCAGGGAGGTGGTGGAGTTGTCATCCCTGGAGGTGTTCAAGAAAAGCTTGGATGGGGCACTTAGTGCCATTGGCCAGGACTGGGTTATAGGTTGGACTGGATGAGCTTGGAGGCCTCTTCCAACCTGGCTCATTCTATTCTAATGGCTGTGGTGGTGGTGGGTTGAAGGTTGGACTCAATGATCTTGGAGGTCTTTTCCAAGCAAATAAATTCTTTGTCATGTTGAAGTCATCATTAGGGTAACTCTTAAATTACACCCTCTGGAGTACATCAAAATCACCTGAGATCAAGTAACTGTCATCCCTGCAGCACCTATTCTGTCTGCTGTATCCTCACACACACATTCTGTGTATCCTGCTGGAACACTATGAAACATTCCAGGGTGTGAGCACACTTGTAAAAGCCTAATTCCAGACCATGAAATTTAAGGAGCTGAGAGGTTCTCTCATGAGCTAAGATGTTAATGCAAAGCCATAAAGATTTAATTCTGCTCCATGTCCACTTGTGATGCCAAGAAATTCAATTTGTAGATTCAGGGTGCTGTAGTACCTCTGTGTTGAGGCTCAGCTTAGTGCTGTCTCAGCAATGTTTTGAATTTAATCTGCATATAGAGCAGCTTAGGTTGGGGGGAAAAAAAGCCTTGAGGATCTTGAGTCCAGCTCTTAACCTAGCACTGCTAAGGGCACCACTAAACCGTGTCCCTTAGGTGCAGTGTCTACAGCTTTTAGATATCTCCAGAGATGGGGACTCAATAACCTGAGTCTCAACTTGGACTCAACAATTTGGGAGCCTGTGCCAGTGTTTGGTAACTCATTTGGTGAAGATTTGTTTCTCTGAAGGCCAATCTAAATCTCCCCTTATGCAACTTGAGACTATTTTCTCTTGTCCTGTCACTTCTTACTTGGGAGAAGAGACCAACATCCACCTGGTTCTAGCCTCTTTTCAGGGAGCAGGAGAGAGTGAGAAGGTCTCTCCTCAGCCTCCTTTTATCTAGACTAAATGTCAGTGCCCTCAGCTGCTCCTCTAAGAGTTGTTTTTCAGACCCTTCACCAGCTTAGTCTCTCTTCTGGATGTGCCCCAGCACCTTCAATGTCTGCCTTGTAGTGAAGGATCCAAAACTGAGTACAGTATTTGAGATGATGAATGCAAGGGGGCAATCTCTTTCCTAACCCTGTGTGTCTCTTGAGCCTGTTCCAGGGAAGCTAGGATGTAATTCCAGCAGCCTCTCTCACTCCCTGATACTTCTCAACCTACTCACCACCTCCTGGAGCTCTGAGGAGGAGTTAAGTGGAGGAGTTGTTCTGCCTGGGGTCACCTCCCATAGGTGTGCTCACTGCTGTCCAATCCTGGTGTGAGAGAAGGTCTTGCCCTCACACCTGAGATGTAGAAGAAGCAACACAGTGTGTGGGGTTGATGTGAGAGCCAAGCTTTGAGAGCAGCATTGAAGTTAAAACTCAAGCTGGGCTGTGCAGGTGAGAGATGAGCCTAGCCCCAGTGTCCTGCCTGCCTGTTAACAAATGTCTAGGAGGCTGCTGGAGACCAAGAGACTACTTTGGTAGCTATTCCCTTGGCATGCTGGCCAAATTCATAGAATCTGTCAGGGTTCATCCAGCTCCAACCCCCCTGCCATGGGCAGGGACACCTCACACTAGATCAGGCTGGCCAGAGCTTCATCCAGCCTGGCCTTAAACACCTCCAGGGATGAGGCTTCCACCACCTCCTTGGGCAGCCCCTGCCAGGCTCTCACCACCCTCATCTTCCTAACATCCAGTCTGAATCTCCCCATTTCTAGCTTTGTTTCATTCCTCTCGGTCCTATTACTACCTGACAGCTGAAAAAATCCCTCCCCAGCTTTCTTGTAGCCCCCTTAAGATACTGAAATTCCAGCAGGTCCCTTGAGGTACAGTCAGACTGGTTCGAGCTTTGTGTACTGTAGCCTGGTAAAGATTTTTACTTCTTCACTGTGAATTTGTCTAATCACTTTTTCAGGTCACATAATCTTCTGTCATTTATAACCTCCTGTGGCAACGATTTCCACACTCGGTGTGCCCTGCAAGGATAAAGTGCCTCCAATTGTTTATTTGGAATACAAAGCCTAATGATTTAATACCCTTAGATCTTCTCTTACAAGAGATTACAATGGCTCACTTCTGGTCCATTTTCACCGTGGCACAATAGAAGACCTTTATCAGACCTCCCTCTCTCACCTCTAAGCCAGACTGAAGGCACTTAGCTTGTGGAAGATGTCCAACATCTTCTGTCATCTTAGAATTGTGGAATTGTTCTGGTTACAGAACACCTCTAAGATCGAGTCTCAACCATCAACCCAGCCCCACTGTGGCCACTAAACCCTGTCCCTAAGTTTCATGGCTGCAAGTTTCTGGAACACCTCCAGGGATGGGGACTCCACCACCTCCCTGGGCAGCCTGTGCCAATCCCTGACCACTCTTGCAGCAAAGAAACTTTTTGTAATGTTCAACTAAATCCTTCTCTGGTGTAACTTGAGGCCATCTCATCCAATTGCTCTTACTAGGGAGAAGAGTCCAATCCCCACCTTGCTTCAACCTCCTTTCAGGGAGTTGTAGAGTGTGAGAAGCCTCTCCTCAGCCTCCTCTTCCCCAGACTGAACAATCCTAGCTCCTTCAGCTGTTCTTCAGAAGCCTTGTTCTCTAATCCTAGCTATATAGATGCCTATTCAGGCAGAAGTGGGATTGAGTTGTGCCAAGGAAGGTCTGGGTTGGATGCTAGGAAATATTTTATTGATGCAAGAGTAGTCAGGCACTGGAGTAGGCTGCACAGGGTGGTGGTGATGGAGTCTCCATCCCTGGATGTGTTCAAGAAACATGCAGATGTGGTGCTTCAGGATATAGCTTAGTGGTCATAGTAGTTGGATTAGAATCATAGAATCAGAGTTGGAAGGGACCACAAGGATCACCTAGTTCCAACCCCCTCTGCCATGGGCAGGGACACCACACACTAGATCAGGCTGTCCACAGCCTTATCCAGCCTGGCCTTAAACACCTGTAGGGATGAGGCTTCCACCACCTCCCTGGGCAAGCTGTTCCAGACTCTCACCTCCCTCATGCTGAGGAACTTCTTCCTAACCTCCAGTCTGAATCTCCCCATTTCTAGCTTTGTTCCATCCCCCCAACCCAGTCCTATCACTCCCTGACACCCTAAAAATTCCCTCCCCAGCTTTCTTGCAGGCTCCCTTCAGATACTGAATGGTTGGATGTGATGATATGAAAAGTCTTTTCCAGCCTTAATGATTTGGACCTTAATGATCGTGTGATGCTTTCCTGGCTGGGAGTTAGGAAGGCACAGAGAGCTTGCGCTGCCTTCAACCTGGGCTCGCTGCAGAGTCTTTTGATTAGTGGCACAGTCATATTTTCTGGTTTGCTCTCTGCAAAGCCTCTTGCCAAGAACTAATCTAACTGAAGAACACATCTCACACACACACACACACACATACTTGACGTGCTGTAGCGTCTCTGGATTAAAATGCAGCCATAAGTTTTCTCCAGTGCGCAGTCAATAGAAGATGTTTGCTTCTGTGTAATTTTAGATATCATTTAGCTGTCTGAGAGATCAAAATATAGCACCAGGTTCTGATGTGAGTTATGCTGAGGATACTCCATTGAATATCAATATTCGGCGGGCGCTGACGTGAAGTGGATCCGTGGCATCCCCTGCATGCTGTATGTGCGCAGACAATGATTGTGATTGCCCTCATTATGTAATTTCCAGGAGATAGATCCCAGCTAATAAGGCTCCGGGTGCTAAGTACTCTGTATATAATTCAGACGGAGTGGTGTAATCTAAATTAATTGTATTCTTTATTTATTGCACTTTTAAAACATCGAGTAGCACCAGAACGTAGCAGAATGCAAATGGCTCCCAACTGTAAGGAGATGCTGCAAGCAGATTTGGCACCAAGCTGTGTGATGCTGGAGGGCAGGGATGGCATCCAGAGGGACCTGGACAGGCTGCAGAGGTGGGCACAAGCCAACCTCAGGAGGTACAACGAGGCCAAGTGCAAGGTACTGCTGCTGGGTCGAGGCAATCTCAAGCACCGATCCAGGCTGGGCAGTGACTGGCTGGAGAGCAGCCCTGAGGAGAGGGACTTGGGGGTGCTGGTGGAGGAGAAGCTCAACATGAGCCAGCAGTGTGCACTTGCAGCCCAGAAAGCCAAGCAGAGCCTGGGCTGCATCAGGAGAAGTGTGGCCAGCAGGTTGAGGGAGGTGATTTTCCCCCTCTACTCTGCTCTGCTGAGACCCCACCTGGAGTACTGCATCCAGTTCTGGAGCCCCTATTACAAGAAGGATATGGACATGCTGGAGTGTGTCCAGAGAAGGGCCACGAGGATGCCCAGAGGGCTGCAGCACCTCTGCTGTGAGGACAGACTGAAAGAGTTGGGGCTGTTCAGTCTGGAGAAGAGGAGGCTCCCAGGTGACCTTCTTGTGGCCTTCCAGGATCTGAAGGGGGCCTACAAAAAAGCTGGGGAGGGACTTCTGAGGCTATCAGGGAGTGAGAGGACTAGGGAGAATGGAACAAAGCTGGAGGTGGAGACATTCAGACTGGAGGTAAGGAGGAAGTTGTTGAGTATGAGAGTGGTGAGAGCCTGGAATGGGTTGCCCAGGGAGGTGTTTGGGGCCACATCCCTGGAGGTGTTTTTGGCCAGGCTGGCAGAGGCTGTGGGCAGCCTGATCTAGGGTAGGGTGTCCCTGGGGCATGGCAGGGGGGTTGGAACTGATTGATCCTTGTGGTCCCTTCCAACCCTGATTCTATGAAGGGCAGACACTGACACAGCCTGCCCTGGGTTCCCAGTGTTGGGGCCATGAGCATACCTGGCACTGGAGGACAGAAATGGAAGTGTTCGAGTCCCCATCCCTGAAGGCGTTTAAGAGAAGGCAGGATGAGGCACTTAGTGCCATGATTTAGTTAATTAGAAGGTGTTAGGTGATAGGTTGGACTTGATGATCCTAGAGGTCTTTTCCAACCTGGCTGATTCTGTGTGAGTGTTCTGCAGGAGTCTAAACAAATCTATTTTTTTTCTCCAATGGTTTGATTTCCTTCTTATTTGGGAGACAGTCTGAATATCCCTCTTCATTAAGGTTGGAAAATGCTTATTTTAATTATTTTTATGTATTTTCAATATCATAAAATCACAGAATGGTAGAGGATGGGAAGGACCTCTGAAGATGGAGTCCAACCCCCCTGCCAATGCAGGATCCCCTAGGGCAGTTCACATAGGAATGCATTCAGGTGAGGCTTGAAAATCTCTAGGAAAGGAGACTCCACAGCCACTCTGGGCAGCCTGCTCCAGGACCCTGACAATAATGAAGCTTTTTCTCCTGTTGAGATGGAACCTCCTGGGTTCCAGTTTGTCCCTTGTCCTATCCATTGTCCCTTGTCGTATCACAGGAACATCACTGCCAAGCTCCTGGCACCACTTTCTTTCCACCAACCCCCTCATATATTTATAAACATTGATCAGATCCTCTCTGTCTCCTCATCTCCAGGCTACTCAGCCTTTCCTCACCAGGCAGATGTTCCATTCCCTTCATCATCCTCACAGCCTCTGTTGAGCACTCTAATGTCCCTGTCCCTCTTGAACTGGGAAGCCCAGAACTGGACACAATCCTCCAGATGTGTGGCCAGCAGGTCAAGGGAGGTTCTCTTGCCCCTGTACTCTGCCCTGCTGAGACCACATTTCTTAATGCCCCTGCCTCAGGAGCCCATTGGCCTTCCTGGCCAGAAGAGCACTTTGCTGTTCCCTGAATAACTTCCTGTCTACCAGGACACTGAAGTCTCTCTCCGTGGAGCTCCTTTCCAGCAGATCAGCTCTTACCTGGACTGGTGTATGCTGCTGTTCCTGCCCAGGGCCAGGACTCTGGAATTGCCCTTGCTGAACCTCTCCTTCTCTGGAGACTTTCAAAGTCTGTCTGGATGCATTCCTCTGTGACCCGAGCTAGATTGTCTGGTCCTGCACTGGCAATGGGATTGGACTCGATCTCTTTGGGTCTTTTCCAATCCCTGTGATCCTGTGAACCTCATGAAATTCCCCTTTGCCCAGCTCTGCAGCCTGCCCAGATCTCACTGAATGGCCACAGAGCCTCCTGGTGTCTCAGCAAAGCTGCTGAGGGCACACTCTGTGAACTTCCAATATCCTGTGATGCTGGAAGCAGCAGCAGCAGTGCCTGAGCCCTCGGTATGGAGAAATACATACAGGACTCTATTGCTTGCATTTGTCTTTTAGCCTGGGGGTAATTTACCTTCACAATTTCACTTTGAATTAGAGTCCTCAAGATGTCTCTCAATTTTCTGAAGCTTATGTTGAGATAATGGTTAGCTAATGGCTGGGTTTGATGATCTTCAAAGGGTTTTTCCATCCCAAATGGTTCTCCCGTGCAATGGTATTGTCCATCCCATCTCTGCTTCGAGGCTTTCAGCTGAGGAGTGCTATCTAACGTGTGCAGACCATTACTGTGTTAACATTGATTCTTTTGAGACACTTTCACTCCTTTCCTACCATACCTGAAGGCTGAAGAGCAGCCCAACATTGTCACTTAAAGACAAGCCCATTACTGCAAGCCTTGTGCCTGCTGAGCATCAGGAATTCTTTCTGTGCTGCTCATCACACAAAGTATTCTCAGGAGGTGGAAGAAGGTGAACAGGGACAGAAAAATGTTTCTCTTTTGTTCACCTTTTTTTGTTGGCATTTACTGAAGAGGCATCGTCCCCAATGTCACCTCTGTCCCTTGGGTTTCACACATTCATTGCATTGGGATGAGAGTGACCCTCAAAGGCTCATCTTATCCAGCCCCCCCTGCACTCAGAAGGGACACTTCCAACTAGAGGAGTCTGGCCAGAATCACATTGAATCTGATCCTGAATATCTGCAGGGATGGGGCAGCCTGTTCCAGTGTCTCACCACTGTCACTGTGCAGATCTTCCTCCTGATGTCCAGCCTAACTCTCCCCTGCTCCAGTTCCAAACCATTGCCCTCATCCTATCCTTACAAGCCCCTATGGACAGTTCCTCCCTGGTCTGCCTTGGGGTCCCCTTGAAGGTCATCCAGTTCCAACCCTGCCCTGTTGGAGGGGGGTTCCTACTAGCTCAGGTTGCTCAAGGCCCTGTTCAACCTGGCCTTGAATACTTGCAGGGACAGGGCATCCACAACCTCCCTGGGCAACCTGTTCCAGTGTCTCACTGACCTCACTATCAAGGATTTCTTCCTAATCTCCAGTCTGTCTCCGCTCCTGCAGCTTCAATCCGTCCCCCTCCCTCTTCCTACCAATACAAGTCCTTGTCAAAGTCCCTTCCCAGCTGGCTTGTAGACCCTTAGGATTCCTATTACATCTAAATACTGGTTGTCTGAAAAGGAAAGACAACCTCTACAGCCTGTAGTTAAGGTTTTCACTGAAGATACCCAGCAGAAGATGTTAACCATCAGTTGCTACCAACCCCCTGTCACCCAAACTGTCTCAGTGCCACATGTCTGATCCCACTCAAGAGTCAACAACAAGCTCTTTGCCTTTGCTCTGCTGAGGTATTTGTATCAGAAGTGTTTTTAATGTGCAGAATGAAGGGTTGGGAGCAGGTTCAATTGGGGTGCAGCCTGATTCATCAGAGCAGAGGGAGATAAGCTTTGCTCTTGTTGAAGCAGTTGTTAATTGGCCAGGCAGGTACATCAGATAGCATCTGATCTAGCTGAGACATCTCTAAGGGAGGAAGGAAAAAAGGCCAGCACTTGTTTTAATGAAGAGGGATGGTCAGATTATCTCCCAAATAAGAAGGGAATCAATCCATTGGAGGCAAAATAGATTACATCTGTTTAGGCTGCTGGGGAGGACTTGCAAAAGTGGATTGGTCGTAAAAAGCATCTTACGTGGGGAAAAGGACATAACCTAGGGCCTAAGGTATCATCATGGGATCATTAAGGTTGGAAATAACCTCTAAGTTCTTTTAGAACCAAAATAATTTCTCTGACCGATTGTCAAATAAATTACTCAATTAAGCTACCATCAGACATCTACAGCCAAGATCTCAGAATCACAGAACTGTCAGGGCTGGGAGGGACTGCAAGGATCATCCAGTTCCAAACCCCTGTGCTGTGAGCAGGGACACCTCACACTACATCAGGCTGCCTAGAGCCTCATCCAGCCTGGCCTTAAAAATTGCCAAGGATGAGGCTTCCACCACCTCCCTGGGCAACCTGTGCCAGTTTCTCACCACCCTCATGCTGAAGGACTTCTTCCTAATGTCCAATCTCATTCTGCCCTCCTCTAGTTTGGATCCATTCCCCCCAAGTCTTATCACTGCCTGTCACCATAAGAAGTCCCTCCCCAGCTTTCTTGTAGCCCACTTCAGATACTTGAAGTCCACAATAAGGTCTCCCGGGAGCCTTCTGCAGACTGAACCCCAACACTCTCAGTCTGTCCCCATAGAGGAGCTCTAGCCCGTAACTCTTTGCATGAGGATCAAATACTTCTTCTGCTTGGATCTCTAATTACCAGTATGGAGGAAAAAAAAACCCAAACAACTGCAGTCAACAGCATTGTTGACTTCCTTTGTCTCACAGCATATTCCTAAAAATAAAAATCATTAAATAAACCCAAGCCAAAATCCAAATCCTTCAAAACACACTCAGAAAGCAGCCAGTGTATGACAGCAAGTCCTGTCCTAAGGCAGTGTTTCTGACAGCAGTGTCACAGCTGCTTTCTATCCATTGAGGTCTTAATTAGATTCCTAGAGTCACAGAATGGGTTGGGTTAGGGGGGACCTTCAGGATTATCCAGTTGCAGGTTCCAGACCCTCTGCCATGGGCAGGGACACCTCGCACTACCCCAGGTTACTCAAGGCTTCATCCAGCCTGGCCTCATTCCACAGTCTGCTCACGGTTCCTGATCAGAAGTAAGGAGTTTACATCCTGAAAGGGTTTGGAAAAGACTCTCCAGCATTGCTCTAGCTGAAAGACTGCCCCAAGAAGGACTCGGTGTGGACACAGCCATAACTGCTGTAGTTGGGGTATTTTTGGTGCTTATTCCTCATCTGCAATAGACTCATGGACCCAAATTACATCACAGAACCTTAGAATTGTTGAGGATGGTTGGACCTGATCATCTCAAAGGTCTCTTCCACTCACCCTAGAGCTCACACTCCTACCGCTGAGCTGCTACCACTAATCTGTGTCCCCCAGCACCACATCTATTATAAATATTTCCAGGTAGGGTGACTGCCACCTTCCTGGGCAGGCTGCTCCAATGCCTTAGAGCTCTTGCTGTGAGGAAATTCTTCCTCATATCCTATCTAAACCTCTTTACTTGGACTTTTCTCCCTGCTTCCTTAGGTTTTTGTTCCCCTCTGTCAGCTGCAGGATGACACAGGACCTGCAGTGGTGAATCTCTGCTTCTTGGGAATTCCTTTGCCTTGATCATGGGAATTCTGCCAGGTTGATTAAATCATCTGTAGCTGAGTGAGAGAGAACAAAAGTGCCAATAATGGCCCTGAGCTTATCTCTGTTGGCTTCATATTTTTCCATTTGATAATTTCCCCCGATAGGAAGAGAAGATGTGTTGATGTGCTACCTGTCACTCCTTTGGAGCTTGGTGCCTTGCAAGAAAGATCCAGGGCAATAATAGGTGCCCTGGTGCATATTCATGTGATAACACCAAATGTTGGAAGCAGAGTCAGAACACCACACCAGGAAGGAATTAAATTGAGAAAGATACTGTTTGGCCCAGAAGAGAGGGACAAATCTATGGGTGGAAGACTTCATGGGAGTGTGGCACTGGAGGGGGTGCTAAATATCTGGTTTAACTCCGTAGCTCCATTCCTTTCTTAGAATCTTTGAACAGTTTTGGTCAAAAAAGACCTTTGAGCTCATCCAGTCCAAGCATTTTCTATCTCTACCAAGGCTGGTGCCAAACCATGTCCCTCAACATCACACCTCTGCCTCTTTCAAGCATCTCCAGGGGTGGATTCATCCACTTGCCTGGGAAGCTTGTTCCAGTATTTGAGAAACCTTTCCATAAAGAATTTTCTTATCTCCAACCTAAACCTTCCCTGGCGCAACTTGAGGCTGTCTCCTCTTGTTCTGTTGCTGGTTGCCTGGGAGAAGAGCCCAACCCCACCTGGCTACAACCTCGCTTCAGGTAGTTGTGGAGAGTAATGAGGTCTGCCCTGAGCCTCTTCTTCTGCAGGCTGCACAACCCCCAGCTCCCTCAGCCTCTCCTCACAGGGCTGTGCTCCAGCCCCCTCACCAGCTTTGTTGCCCTACTCTGAGCCCCTCTGATCCTGGTTGACTCCCCCTGCTTTATTCTATTTTAAATATAGCTGTAGCAGGTGTTTTGTGTTGAATGAGCCTGGTCTCTCTGGCTGCCTGCTGGCTGCCCTTAGAAGGTGGTTGGACTCCAGCTGCAAGGATTTGGTGCTGACTGTATTGAGCATCCAGTGCTTTTCTGACACGGAGTGAGCTAAACACCATCAATCTTACTCTGGGGGTGAAGAATACCATCCCCTTTGTTTTAAAACACATCAATTTCTCTTAAGCTATCATCCCTTAATATTTAATTAGCCCAGAGAAGTGCAGTTCCTTGGGCCTTAACGATGTGTCACCATGCAGTTGAGAGACAGGGAAGCTGATAAAATTAATTGGAGTTATCCAGAAGATTATCAGAGGCTGGCAGGGGTGGGATGGGAGCTCTGGAGGTTGAGTGCAAACCTCCCTGCCAGAGCAGGATCTCCTAAAGCAGATAACACAGGAGCTCATAGAATCAGTCAGGGTTGGAAGGGGCCACAAAGATCATCTAGTTCCAACCCCCTTGCCATGGGCAGGGACACCCTACCCTAGATCAGGCTGCCCACAGCCTCTGCCAGCCTGGCTGCAAACACCTCCAGGGATCTGGTCCCAAACACCTCCCTGGGCAATCCATTCCAGGCTCTCACCACTCTCATGCTGAACAACTTCCTCCTCACATCCAATCTGAATCTCTCCATCTCCAGCTTTGCTTGATTCCCCCTACTCCTGTCACTCCCTGAGAGCCTAAAAAATCCCTCCCCAGCTTTCTTGCAGACCCCTTTAGGATCCTGGAAGGCCACAAGAAGGTCATCTGGGAGCCTCCTCTTCTCCAGACTGAACATCCAGACAGGCCTTTAATGTCTCCAGAGTCGGAGACTTCACAACCTCTCTGGGCAGCAGGTTCCAGGGCTCTGCCACCCCCAAAGTAAAGAATTTTCTTCTCATGTTTAAGTTGAACCTCCTGTGTTTAAGTCTGAGCCAGTTACCTCTTGTCCTGTCACTGGGAACCGCTGAGTTGTGCCTCTGTACTTGGTATTGTTCTGGCTGTGCCCTGAGTACTGGGTTCAGTTTTGGGGCCCTCACTACAAGAACGATGTTGAGATGCGGGAGCGTGTCCAGAGGAAGGCAACAGAGCTGGTGAAGGGTCTGGGGAGCAGCTGAGGGACCTGGGGGTGTTTAGTTTGGAGAGGAGGAGGCTGAAGACAGGTTGGAGTGAGGTGGGCTTGGTCTCTCCTCCCTGGTAATAGAATGAGAGGAAATGGCCTGGAATTATGACACAGGAGGGTTAGGTTGGAAATGAAAAACTATTTCTTTGCTGCAGGAGTGGTCAGGGCTTGGCACAGGCTGCCACCACCCAGGGAGGTGGTGGAGTCCTCATCCCTGGAGGTGTTGAAGAAGCCTGTGGCCATGGCACTTGGGAATGTAGTTCAGTGGCCATGGTGGGGTTAGGTCAATGCATGGATTAGGTGACCTTAGAGGTCTCTTCCAACCAAACCAGTTCTGACTGTGATTCAGTGATCTTCCTGACAGCCACCCCTTGGATATTTGTTAACATATTCTAAACTCTGAAGTAATTTGTGACTCTATTTTTCGGTTGAGTGGTTTTTGGGGGTTTTTGTCTGGTTTTTGTGGGGTTTTTATGGGTGTTTTTTCGTTTGTTTCTTTTTTTTGCTCCAAGTGGATGTCGATTTAGCCTGCAGCTTGCTGAAAGACACAATTTGTGATGGAAAGATACTGGACAGTTTTAGTGCCTTGAAGAATTGGTGATTTTTCCTCTCCATTGTTCCCCTCCAGTTGCTGTTTGCTTGGTTGATTTACAGGATGGTGTTTGGAAGACAAAAGTGTGGAAGGGTTACAGCTGCTGGGGGCTCAAAAACCAGGGCTAGGCTTGAGGTGAACTATGTGCTGAGAGCAAGCTGCCATTGGGGCTGCTCAGCCTGGAGAAGAGAAGGCTCCAGGGAGATCTTAGAGTGCCCCTCAGGTACAAATCATGAAATGGTTTGGGTAGGAAGGGACCTCAAAGCTCAGCCAGTTCCAACCCCTCTGTGCCATGGGCAGGGACACCTCCCACTGGAGCAGTCTGCACAAGGCCTCATCCAACCTGGCCTTCAACACCTCCAGGGAGGGAGCAGCCACAGCCTTCCTGGGCAACCTGTGCCAGTGTCTCACCACCCTTACTACAAACAACTTCCTCCTAACATCCAGTTTCAATCTCCCCTCTGCCAGTTTGCACCCATTCCTCCTTGTGAATAGTCCCTTCCCCAGCCCTCCTGTAGGCACCTTCAGATACTGGAAGATTACTCCAAGGTCTCCTGGAAGCCTTCTCTTCTCCAGGCTGAAGTGAGCTCCAAGAAAGCTGGTGAGGGACTTTTTGTTAAGGGTTTGAAGTGGTAGGATGAAGGAGAATGGATTGAAGCTGAGGGAGGGCAGATTTAGACTGGAGATTAGGAAAAAAAACTCTTTGCAGTGAGGGTGGTGAGACACTGGCACAGGTTGCCCAGTGAGGTTGTGGCTGCTCCCTCCTTGGAGGTGTTCAGGGCCAGGTTGGACGAGGCCTTGAGCAGCGTGGGCTGGTGGGAGGTGTCCGTGCCCACGGCAGGGGCTTGGAACTGGATGAGCTTTAAGGTCTGTGCCAGCTGAAAGCATTCTGTGAACCTATGAACGGCATGAGGTGCCTGGCGGATAGCAACACTCATCAGAGGTGCGTTGTCAAGGCAGAAGAGGTGAAAGGAGGGTGGTGACAGGTGCTAGGAATTATTGCTTCCCCCCACCTCGCTTCTGCCAGCTTTGCTTTCCCTTTTCTTGTTATTATTTTTATTTACTCCTTTATTTATTTATTTATTTATTTAT
>VWZI01016948.1:1050580-1107722 GCA_013396835.1 Psilopogon haemacephalus | reverse complement strand
CCGGCAGCCTCTGCTAGCGCCGAACCTGCATTGTCTCCCGAAGGAACTGGCCGCCAGCCGCTCGTCCTCCCGCTTTGCCATCCATCCATCCCCACCTCCTCCTCCTCTTCTCTCTCTCTCCTTTTGCAGGAACGACTCTTTGGGAACCTGGTCCACCCAGGGATGTAAAACTGTGCTTACCGATGCATCCCATACGAAATGCTTATGTGATCGTCTCTCTACCTTCGCCATTTTGGCTNTTTTGGCTCAGCAACCTAGAGAAATAGTAAGTAACAAAGAGGGGGGGAGGAGGAGTGTGTGTGTTGGGGGGGGGGAATCCAGTTTTAATGCAAAAGGCAATGGCGGGGAGGTGTTGGGGGAGAGCTGGAGGGGGTGGGGAGCTGATCGAGCTTTTGCTCTCAGGGATATTTCAGCCCTTGCATTGAGGGATTGTTTAACGTTGCAGGTAGGCAAATGTTGGTCTCCCGGTGCCTAAGCAGTGGCTGTGAGAAGTGGATTTCCAGATTGCTGGGATAGAGCTGAATCCGGGTTGAAATTGAACTCCCTTTCTCCAACTCGGATTTTTTTCGGAGGAAGCCTTCTGATTGTGATGCAAATTGTCTGGCAAACTTTTTCTATCGAACAATCGCCAACTTAACGAGCTCTTCCTTTTCGGAAGGTTGGGAGGCTTTTCAGAGGGGAAACGTGCAGGGCTTTTATTCTTGCTCCTGGTAGGAAACCCCTTGGATCCTGTAGTTAAACAGATTGCAGATCTGCATTGGATGTTTTCGGCACAGATTTCTTTTCCACGTCTAGTTTGGCGATGTGATGGAAGGGAAATAATCAAGTTTTCAGGAGAAGGAAGGAGACGTTAAGTGTGCAAGCAGACACTCCCGGGATTAATGAATGGAAAATTAGCTAAAAAGCAAACATTTGCAAAGTTCTCCAGCTAAGGCAGAATTTCATCTCCCTGGCTTGGGCAGCCTCTGTTTTTAAAAGCAGAGCTGAACCATTTGCAACAAAGTGGGCTGAAATAAAATGTGAGATCTGGCCTAAAAGTACATCTGTCTTCTCTTCCCTTTTTGGGTGACAAAAGAGCTCTCCATATATGTGACTTCCAACACATCCCTGAGGCTGTAGGAGGCATTTTGGTAAAGCAAGCATTGGATCTTTTCAAACTTTTAGATCTAAATATCTTTTTGTGTGTGTGTGTGGAATTATGATGTTTATTTCAGACCATGAACACAGGCAGGGGAAAGAAAAAAAAACCAACAAACCTCACCTGAGATCTGCCAATAATAGTTTCTTTTACGGCAGGGAAAGCCACTTTGGTTTCAAGGTCACTGATTTACTCTCTCTTTTTTTTGGTGAAAACATTGAAAACTAATTAAATAATAATGATGATAATTTCTCAGCTCCTTTATAGAAAGCTGAGGGTAGCATTGCTGTAGGTATCTCCCAGGCAAGCAGAGGCCCAAGGAAATGAAGTGTGTGAGAAGAGTGGATTGAAGTCAAAGTTATTAAAAGTGCAGGAAACTTTGGGAGTTGTGCAACAAGGGGGAATGGAATTCCAGGACAAATTGTTTGGCTGATCCTTATGATGTTAGAGGGAGGCTGTTTTTGAAATCCCCCATTCCAAAGAGTGCTGTTCCTCAGGAGAAAGAGAGCTGTGGATTAACTTGAGCTGGGAGTCATTTAAACTTCCCTTAACAGGAGGCTACCTCATTACCTTGTAATATCCCTGCTTTGTTTTTTTTTTAGTAGCCTGAAGGTATTATAAAGGAATTTCAAAGCTCAAAGGCCTCCATAATTAAACAGATCTCAGAGTTATGGATGGATCAGGTTTGGAATGAGGTTGAGTTCTCCTTCCTGAGTAATAACACTGGGGCTCCTTTGGGTATTTTGCTTTTCTTGCTATTCTTGTTTGTTTTCCTCCTTCTTTTTGTTGTTTTCCTTGCTGGAGGCTGGTTTTTGCTTCATGGTTGTCTGTTGTTAACCTACAGATCATGGAATCATCTGGTACACCCTCAGTGACCTTAATAGTAGGCAGTGGTCTCTCATGCTTGGCCTTGATCACCCTAGCAGTTGTCTATGCAGCGCTATGGAGGTACGTAAAGGATTTACAAAGCTGGATGTGATTACTTGGTTGTATTTAACTGACATTTAAAGAGAGCAGGAGGTGCAACATTTATTATTTGGAAGGGCAAAAATAAAAGCCCAGCAACGTGCAGTGCATGGTTTGATGCCTACATTTGTTGATGTGATTGATTGAAAGCTGGGGAGGGACTTTTTAGGGCGCTGGGCGTGATAGGACTGGAGGGAATGGATCCAAGCTAGAAGAGGGAAGATTGGAATTGGCTGTTAGGAAGAAGCTCATCACCATGAGGGTGGTGAGAGACTGGCACAGGCTGTCCAGGGGGGATGGTGGAAGTTTTTATGGCCAGGCTGGATGTGGTTCTGGGCAGCCTGATCTGGTGTGAAGTGTCCCTGTCCATGGCAAGGGGGCTGGAACTGGATGATTCTTGAGGTCACTTCCAACCCTGGCAATTCTGTGATTGGTTTTACTCTCTTGGTCTAGTGGTGATGGTTTAGGTCCACTCATTTTCTTCAGTGTGAGTGGCATTGCACCTTCAGTGGGGCATTCACATTGCTAATGAGCTTTTAACAGGATTCTTTGGACGTGATACATTTTATCTGAGGCTTCTGACCTACACCATTGATTTCTCTTCCTTCATTAACATCTTAAAACAAAAGTTCAGATAATGATAGGGGTTGGAAGGGACCTCTGGAGATCATCTGGTTCAAAGTTCTGTGTGATCAAAACAACATCTGAAAATGCCACAGCAGAAAATGCAGATTTGGGGAGGTTTGGTTCATTTGCTTTGAGTTTATCCACTTTTGATGATAAGTTTCCAGTGGAGAGGAGGAAATGAAGTGGTTTTGATTAGTGTGGTGGTGTGTTCCAGTACTTTACTTTCCACCCCGAGTTTACTGAAGTATTATATTGAATTAGAAGTGCAGTAGAGATTTATGGGCTAAATTAATTTGAGAAGTGATTAAAAAAAATAGCAGGATAGCTTCATCTGGAAGTGGAAAAGCAAGATGAGAAGTCATGCAAACTACTCAGTTGTTGTTTTTTTTTTTAAGTGAACTTGGGTTTTAATTTATTTCTTTTCCATAATAATAAGGGGAAAGTAGGTTCTTGTTAGAAGAAACACAGGTGGAAACCAATCACTTTTTAGAGTAATTCAAACTCCACAAATAAAAATTTGTGTTACCAAGATGCTTCTAAAGGCAAACTTCTCTCACTCTTGTGTAGCCACATGGATTCATAGGATTAGAGGAAACCTTACTGTGGCCTTTCGGTATCTGAAGGGGGCTATGAGAAAGCTGGGGAGGGACTTCTTAGAGTGTCAAGTAGTGATAGGACTGGGGGGAATGGATCCAAGGTAGGGGAGGGCAGATGGAGATTAGATTTTAGGAAGAAGTTATTCAGCATGAGGGTGGTGGGACCCTGGCACAGGTTGCCCAGGGAGATGGTGGAAGCCTCATCTCTGGAGGTATTCAGGGCCAGGCTGGATGTGGCTCTGGACTACCTGATGTAGTGTGAGGTGTCCCTGCCTATGGCAGGGGGTTTGGAGCTAGATGATCCTTGTGGGCTTTTCCAGCCCTGACAATTCTGTGATATATATATATATATTTTATGTAGTTACATAAGCTGTAATAAAAAATATATTAAAATGATCAGTTCTTGTCTGTCAAAGCTGAGACGGAGAGTATTTCAGGATATAATTCCCATCTGAAGAATTAGAGTGTTATTTTTGCACTCCCTGGTATATTTAGCACTTGGATGGAAATACTCCCATGCTCAGTGGAGCTGCTATTCTCCTTTAATTACATGCAAGGAAGAAGGTTTATTCTAATGAGGGTGCTGAGGCACAGGAACAGGTTTCCCAGAGGAGTTGTGGATGTCCCATCACTGGAACTCTTTTAAGGCCAGGTTGGACAGGGCTTTGAGAAGCTGAGTGTAGTGGAAGACATCCCTGCTTAGGGCAGAGGGTTTGGAGCCAGATGATCTTTAAGGTCCCTTCCAATCCAGAGCAGGCTGTGATTCCCTGATCACAGTAACTTTCAAGTGACCTGTTCTGACCCTAGGGTGGGTTCTGCAGCCAGCTGAAGAGGAGGAGAGCTCATATAGCTCTTGTTCTATCAGCAAGATGTTTTGGAAGTGTTAGGAGTGTAATGATTCAAATCTGCCATTTGAATCATTAAAATCTGCCTTCAAGAGCACGTAGTAACCAACTACAGGGAGAAGAGAGACACCAAAATGTGTCTGCTTGTTTCTATAACTCTAGGGGTAGGGAGAGAGTTGATAGTTTGATCCTATCTCTGGGTTTTCATCCTATGTCTGTAGCTCTGTTTGGGAAGAGCTTTGAGTGGCAGGGCCTGTTTGGAAGTGATATGAGGCAGAGGTTTTCTGCTCTGAAGAAGTCTTGTGTGATTGATCACCCCAGCTGAAAAATAAATTGAATGTCAGTCAAATGTTCATCCCTTTCCCCTGTCCTCCAAAGCCTTTCCTCCTTCCCTCCCTTTGCCCCCAGAGCCTTTGCCCTTAAACCTTACCAGATTAAGTCAATGCCACAAGCTCCTGTTCACACTAAGATCCTTTCTACCCCATAGCTACTCAGTGTCAGGAACTGGTGCAGGTGAAGCAACAGTTAGCAAGCCAGAAAGCAGCAACATTGTGTAGATGTTTGCTGCTTGTTTGCAAACACATGGAAGTGGCTTTAATAAGACTTACAATTTAAGGAAAAAAACGTGGATCTTGGTCTCAGGGTTGTTTTTTCTCTTCATAACTAAGAAATCTAATGCTCTAATTAATTGACAAGTGAGCAGAAAGGAGAACTGCAGTTCTTTTCATCTCCAAACCCACAGATGCCTCTGGGTTCAGCACATCTTTGTTGTGCCTTCTCAGTGTCAACTATGGAGCTGCAGCTGAGGAGGAGATACCAATGTTGGCTGAGTTCCAGTGAGAAGCAAATACTGTTAGGTCATAGAATATAAGCTGGAACTCAGGAAGTTCCACCTGAACGTGAGAAACCTTTTCACTGTGAGTGAGACAGAGCCCTGGAGCAGGCTGCCCAGAGAGGTTGTGGAGTCTCCTTCTCTGGAGACTTTAAAACCTCACCTGGATATATTCCTGTGTGACCTGCCTTGGGTGACCCTGCTTTAGCAGGGTGATCTCTGGAGGTCCTTTCCAACCCCCATCTCCCCCTGCTGTGATTCTATGAATGCATAAACATGCAGAATGGTTTTCAGAGGGCCTGAACACTCTGAACTTTCGCATATTGTAGTACTCCACATTGACTCTGCTAGCAATCAGGTCAGTGAGGTGCTTCACTTGAATCCACAATCATTCTCTTTTCTGCTCTGTAACATATAAAAAGCACTCTACAGAAGAAGGAGAACCCTTGTGTCTTGTGGGGAAATGGGTGAGAAGTACCTTGGACTTCTTCATCCTAAACAAGCTTCTAGAATTACTATGATAAGCTTGCAAGAGAGAGTGTCTGATGCTGTCATCATCTGGTCTTTCTTTGCACACTTAGCTTTTAGGGTGTTAGGTCTTGCAAAGCCTGAGGGTATGGCAGTGTTATTGTTTCTTCATGCAAATTATCTTGTAAATGTGGGAGATCCTCAAGAGAATTCTGCCCCAGCAGGTCTAGGGAAGATTTCTTCCCCCTCTGCTCTGCCCTGGTGAGACCATACATAGAATACTGTGTCCAGTTTTGGGCTCCCCAGTTCAAGAAGGGCAGGGAACTGCTGGAGAGAGTTCAGCAGAGAGGTGCAAGCATGATTGTAGGACTTGAATATCTCTGCTATGAGAAACACAGAGCCCTGGGGCTGTTTGGTCTGGAGAGGAGAAGGCTGAGAGGGGATCTGATCAGTGTCTATAAATATGGGGTGTGGGTGTTAGGAGGAAGTTGCCAGGCTCTTTTGGGTGGTGCCCAGTAAAAGGCCAAGGAACACTGGGTACAAGCTGGAAGAGAGGAGGTTCCACCACAACATGAGGAGAAACTTCTTTAATATAAGGTGCCAGAGCCCTGCAGCAGGCTGCCCAGAGGGGTTGTGGAATCTCCTTCTCTGGAGACCTTCAAGAGATGTGTTGCTGTGTGCCTTGCCTTGGATGATCCCGCCCTGGCTCGGGGGTTGGACTTGGTGATCTCTAGAGATCCCTTCCATCCTCTACCATTCTTTGATTCTGTGATTTTATGATGAATGTTATCCAAACAAAATGTATCCAACTGCACTGCCGTGGTGTCATCAAAGCCCTTCTGGTTTATCTATGCATGATGGTCCAGCTCTTCTGCTCCTATAAATTACCCCATTGGTCCTGAAGTGAGTTAATGGGAGTGGATTGTACCTGGTGTGGATATGCCCAGGGATGAGCAGAGAGGATGAGAAGTTGCTGATACAACTGCAGACAAGCCTGTTGTTATCAGCAGTGTTAGTGTTGCCAGCAGGCTTTTAAAGAATTGATAGACTTTGGTTTTAAATACACCAATGAGGATGGTGAGATTCTGGAGGCTGCCCAGGGAGGTTGTGGATGCCTCCTCCCTAGAGGTGTTCAAGGCCAGGTTGGATGAAGCCTGAGCAATTTGGTCTAGGTGGGAGGTGTCCCTGCGCATGGCAGAAGGGTTGGAACTAAATGACTTTTAAGGTCCCTTCCAACTCAACCCATTCTATGCTTATTTAATACAAGAATTGCATCAAAGCTGTGCTTGACTTAGCAGTTGTTTCCCTTTAACAAAGTCTGTCCCCTCTGTTTGCACAGGTACATCAGATCTGAGAGGTCAATAATTCTCATCAATTTCTGCCTGTCTATCATCTCGTCGAATATCCTTATCCTGGTTGGACAAACTCAGACACATAACAAGGTATGATGATGGGATTGTATTCAGTGTGCACTTAAATGTTGATATCTGTGTTTAACTTTTGAAAAACTGCATCCATGAAGTCCTGTGCTCACAGGACTTGGCACTTTGGCTGAAATATTAGCAGAGAAGGGAAAATATTTACTGCCTTTCATAGTCTTTATATATATGTGTGTGTATATATATATATATATGTATATATAGTTAACCCTCAAAAAATCCCTTTTGGTATTGTTCCCTCTTGGCTAAGCTGTGTTGTGCGTGCTAGACTGGTGTGTTTTATAAGTAAATTTCAAAGCAAAGGAGTTCAAAGCCTTGACATCAAAAGCACCAATTCTGGTTCGTTATAATAGTTGTAATAGGATGTGCTACAGTGGGCTTCTTTTTATTTTTTTATTTTATTTTTTTTTTTTATGAGCAGGCTGGTGCTCAAAAGGCAAGGCAGGATTGCTTAGATGTTAAGAGTGCTGCTCTTGAAAGGGTGCAGGAGGAGGCATCACAACAAGCTGTAGAGCTGTTCAACCTCTGACGTGTAGCTACGAGAGAGTCAAAGGCTTGGAAGTTAAAAAGTGAAATGGAAGTAACATGTAATGTGGAAGGGAAAAGCAGAAGTGAAAATATCATGGTGCTGTGTGTGTCACTGGTTTATTCCTAACCTCTTGCACCTCCTGGACACGGTGGGCCTTTATTCCTCTCCTGTTGAGCAGGGTTGTGTCCAGAGAGAGACATCATAGTGAGCTATGGAGCTGTTGAATAGCTGGCAGGTAGCTGTGAGGAAGGAAAAAAGCTTGAAAGTGAGTAAAAGTAAAGGAAAAATACCTTAGCTAGTGCTGTAATCACTGATTTATTCCTTGTCTCTTCTTGGACCTTCTGGACACAATGGTGTTTTGTTGTTCTCCTGTTGAGTAGGGCTGTGGGCAGAGAGATATCAGAAGAAGCTATAGAAGTGTTGAATATCTGAGGAAGTAAAAAGCTTGGAAGTGAGTAAAAGCAAAGGAAAAATATCTTAGCTGATGCAGTACATCACTGATTTAGTTTTGGTCTCTTCTTGGACCTTTTGGATGTGGTGTTTTGTTGTTCTCCTATTGAGTTGAACTGTGGGCAGAGAGATATCAGAACAAGCTGTGGAAGTGTTGAATATCTGTCAGGTACCTATGAGGAAGTAAAAAACTTTTCCTTTGCTTTTACTCACTTCCAAGCATCGTAACTAGTGCTGTATAGCACTGATTTATTCCTGCTCTCTTTGTGGACCTTCTGGACATAGTGGTGTTTTGTTGCTCTCCTGTTGAGTTGAACTGTGGGCAGAGAGACATCAGAACAAGCTATAGAAGTGTTGAATATCTGACAGGTACCTAAGAGGAAAGAAGATGCTTGAAAGTGAGTAAAAGCAAAGGCAAAACTATCCTAGCTAGTGCTGTATATCACTGATTTTTTTCCTGATCTCTTCTTGGACCTTCTGAACGTGGTGGTGTTTTGTTGTTCTCCTGTCGAGTGGGGCTGTGGGCAGAAAAAGACATCATAACAAGCCATGGAGCTGTTGAGTATCTGACAGGTACATGTGAGGAAGTAACAAGCTTGAAAGTGAGTAAAAGCAAAGGAAAAATATCTTAGCTGGTGCTGTGTATCACTGCTTTATTCCCGGTCTCTTCTTGGACCTTCTGGACATGGTGGTGTTTTGTTGTTCTTCTGTCGAGTATCACTGTGGGCAGAAACAGACATCATAAGCTATGGAACTGTTAAGTATCTGACAGATACCCACGAGGAAGGAAAAAGCTTGGAAGTAAGTGGAAGTGAGAAGTAAAATGGAGCTAAAAAATAATATACAAGTAAGAAGCTAAAATATCATAGCACTGTGTATCACTGATTGATTTTCTGCTCGTAGAGCTGGATATCACTGCTTGATTCTTGATCTCTTCTTGGACCTTCTGGTTGTGGTGGTCATTTACTCTTCTGTTAAGCAGGATTGTGTGCAGAAAGAAGCATCTATATCTATATATAGCATATATATATATATATAGCATATATAGCTAACAAGCTATAGAAGGGTTAAATATCTGATGTGTGAAAAGCTTGGAAGTGAGTAAAATCAAAGTAAAAGTATCTTAGCTTAGTGCTGTATATCACTGATTTATTCCTGATCTCTTCTTGAGCCTTCTGGATGTGGTGGTCATTTGTTCCTCTCCTGCTGAGCAGGGTCGTGTCAGTGATTTGAAGCATCCCCCAGTGCCCAGTGATAATGCTAAGCAGCTTTCAGAAGTGACAATAAGTGGCTGATTAAAATGATCTGTGGCTGTGAGGCGGCTTGGAATAGAAAATAGGATGCTCTGATGAGACCTCACCTGCAGTACTGTGTCCGGATATGGAAGCCTCAGTGCAGGAAGGACATGGGACTGTTAGAGTGGGTCCAGAGGAGGGCACAAAGGTGATCAGAGAGCTGCAGCACCTCTATGAAGATAGGCTGGGAGAGTTGGAGCCTGGAGAAGAGAAGCTATATTTTAATATCTGAAGATGACCTACAGGCAGGTGGGGAAGGGACTGTTCAGAAGGGCTTGGAGTGGTAGGATGAGAGGCAATGGTTTGGAACTGGAGCAGGGCAGAGTTAGGTTGGACGTCAGGAGGAAGTTCTGTAAATTGAGTGTGGTAGAACAGGCTGCCCAGAGCTGTGGTTGAGGCCCCATCCCTGGAGACATCCAAGATCGGCTTTGTTGTGTCCCTGGACAGCCTGCTCTAGCTGGAGGTGTCCCTGCTGCCTGCAGGGGAGTTGGACAAGATGAGCTTGGAGAGTCCCTTCCAAGCCGATGCCATGTGTGACTGTGTAGGAGTGGTGAGTGGGGTGATGTGTGATGGAGCAGTAGAGCTTTGGAGTGAGCAGGTATCTAAAGTAATTCTTTATCCCACTGAAACTACTCAGTGCACTGCTCCTCCCAAATCTTTCAATATCTAAAGATGTATGCTTGTCATCTGCTGCAGGGCAGCTGCTGCTTCTACATCACACCTCCAAACCAGCCTTTTTTTCCTTCTCAATCGGTGCCAAAAGGCTCAAAGTCAACAGGAGTCAGAGGTCCTCTTCGTAAAACATACACAGGTGTAGTTATTTCCAAAACAAAATTGAACAAAATAATGAAAATTAAGATATGCTTCAAAATTTGGAGCATCCCTGTGGATTTGTAGAAGAAACCCACTTGACTGACAAACTTTATTCAGGGCAACATTGCAGCCCAGCAGGCAGCTGTGTGCTGAGCTGCAGCCAGAGGAGTGTGGGCAGCAGGGCAGGAGAGGGGATCCTGCCCCTTGGCTCTGCTGAGACCTCACCTTCACTCCTGTCTCCAGCTCTGGTGTCCCCAGCAGAAGGAGGATACACAGCTGCTGGAGTGAGTCCAGAAGAGGCCACAAGGATGCTCCAAGGGCTGGAGCAGCTCTGCTGTGAGCACAGGCTGAGGGAGCTGGGGGTGTGCAGCCTGCAGAGGAGAAGGCTCCAGGGGGACCTCAGAGCTGCCTGCCAGTGCCTGAAGGGATCCTGCAGGAAGGCTGCAGAGGGACTTGTGCTGAGGGTGTCTAGAGACAGGCCAAGGGGGAATGGTTTGGAGCTGAGACAGAGCAGGGTTAGAGTGGAGCTGAGGAAGAAGTTGTTGAGTGTGAGGGTGGTGAGAGTCTGGCACAGGTTGCCCAGGGAGGTTGTGGCTGCTTCCTGCCTGGGGGTGTTCCAGGCCAGGTTGGATGAGTCCAGTTTAGAGGTGGTAGCAGGGTTGGAGTGGATGATCTGAGGTCCCTTCCAAGTGAGCTGTGTTGTGATTCTCTGAAGATGACAGAAATGGGCAAGCAACTTCAGAATGGCCAAGGCAGGAGGATTGAAGCTCTCTCAGATGTCAGTACTATCATACATGGTTTATGATGTACTTAAGGAAGAAACATCGTTCAGTACCTGAAAGCTCCTGTCTGTGTTGCCATTATGGAACCAGAGTTGGGAGAATATCAGAGCAAGTGTGGCTGGGGAGGTGTTCTGGGGTGTTGCCCCAGCCTTTTCCTGAAGTCTAAACTAAGCCACAACCTTAATCCAGTTCCTTTCTTTTGATCTTCACCTCCTTGAGCTCCTTTCTGCTTCCTATACTCCTGGCAATACAGAGATACCATCTTGCCTTCTTTCTGAGGGCAGCACATGCTAAAATGGGGATGTTCAGTGGAGATAAAGGGCACAAAAACCAACATAGCCTACAGTTGACTATTTGAATGCGTGGCCTGAAAAATCCCTCTCAAATAACCACTTATTTTTTTTGCTACATTTATCTTCCTTTTGAGTCCACATCTCATACCACCTGGGAGTTTCCAGCCAGGGAGTTCCTCTAATGGATCAAAGGAAGAATAGTGTGGGGTTTTGGTTTTTTTTGTTATACTCTGGAAGAGATTCCTTTTTACAGGCCTGATATATTCACTGGTAGGTGAATCACAGAACTGGCAGGGCTGGAAAGGACCTCAAAGATCATCTACTTTCAGCCCCCCTGCCGTGGGTAGGGATACTTCCCACTAGATCAGGTGGCCCAGAGCCACATCCAACCTGGCCTTAAAAACTTTCATGGATGAGGCTTCCACCACCTGATGGGCAACCTGTGCCAGGTCTCACCACCCTCATGCTGAAGAACTTCTTCCTAACATCTGATCTCAATCTGCTCTCCTCTAGCTTGGATCCATTCCCCCCAGTCCTGTCACTACCTGACATCCTAAAGAGTCTCTCCCCAGCTTCCTTGTAGCCCCCCTCAGATACTGGAAGGCCACAATAAGGTCTCCTTGGAGCCTTCTTTACTCCAGACTGAACAACCCCAGCTCTCTCAGCCTGTCCTCATAGGAGAAGAGCTGCAGCTGCCTGACAGGCTCCCAGAGGCTCCCTGTGAAGGTGCCATCACTGAACGACCTGCTACAGAAGCCTCTGTTTAGCACCAGCTTCTTCAAATTAAAGGAGTTGACTCCTGGTGTGACTTCAGCATGTTGTGAGCAGGGACTTGTCTTGCCATCAGATGTTTGAAATCAAGTTCTGATAGGACAGCCAAGCAGTTGAAGGGGGTGGGGAACAGGGCTGGGGAGGAGCAGGTGAGGGAGCTGGGGGTGTGCAGTGTGGAGCAGAGCAGGCTGAGGGCAGAGCTCATTGCTCTCTCCAGCTCCTGAGAGGAGGCTGCAGTGAGCTGGGTTTGGGCTCTGCTGCCTAGTACCAGGTGGCAGAACTGCTGTTCTTACTGTGTTCTTGTTTAAATTGTTCTTTTCCCTCCAGTTTCACTAACTCAAAGGTAGCAACTCCAGACCAGAGCTGTAGGTCATGGGGAAGGTTTTAGGTTGTTTTAGAACAGTTTGTGATGGGAGGCATGGAGGGGGAGGATGGAAGGTTTGAATTGGGACAGCAAAAAGAAAGCCTTTTGTCAACAGAAAAGCCTTGCTGCTTGATTCCCTCTTAGCCAGACCTGCTGTGCATTTGATTGAAGGACACAACTGAGCAATGTTCTGCTTTTCTCAGCCTGCTTCCTTCCCCCAACCTTTCCCAAATCGCAGAGCTTCATTCAAAGCCTCCCAAACGTTCCCCACTGTGCGCGAGAGATTTGTTTTGTCAGATCCTGTTTTGCAGCACAGGTCACCGAAGGCTGCGTTTACAAGACTATAATTGAATTAATTATGTGCCTTGTTTAAATAAACTTGCTGTTACACCCAGTACAAGAACCAGAGCAATTTAGCTCGGGTCTCTCTGTCCCCTTGTTTTCGGTGCTAAACGCGAGGCACAGACTCAGCTTTTCCATTTGAGGGGGCACAATTAATGCACTGGAGATAGCTCTCCAGCAGCCAGGCTTAATTGTAACCTGGATGCTAAGTGTCCTGATCTAAGGAATGGTATCAGTTTTGATGTTGGGCTTCTCAAATATCATCTGTTTGACAAATAATTATCAATCTTCAAGAGGCTGAGACGGCACCTACAAAATCGTTACCCGTCAGCCTTCAGCAGGCTGGCAATTTTCTGGGGGGAGTTTTTCTTTCTTTGAGGAAGTGCCTCTGAAGCTTGAGGAGGTCAGTTTGAGGCTGGAGATTCGGAAGAAATCCATGGTCATCTTAGGTTGCTGGTTGGACTTTGCGATCTGAGAGGTCTTTTCCAACCAAAACGGTTCTGTGATTGTTCCCATGAAGAAAGCAAAGGTGAATACAGTTTAAAATCAACCAATGACTCCATTATAGGTATGGGCACAAGTTAATTATTGTCTCTGTCGCTTGATTTTGACTGCACTTGAGAGTTTGGGTCTCTCTCCTCTCCAGGAGCAGAAGAAATGGCCTCGAGTTTTGGCAGGAGAGCTGTAGATAGGATACTACAGAGGGGTCAGGGACTGGCACAGGCTGCCCAGGAAGGTGGTGGAGTCCCCATTCCTGGTGGTGCTCAAGAAACCTGTGACCGTGGCACTTGGGTACAGGGTTTGATGGCCACGGTGGTGTTGGGGTTGATGGTTGATGATTTTAGAGGTCTTTTCCAACCTTTAATGATTCTCTGAGTTTTGTAAAGGAGATGTCTCTTTGAAAGTGTCCTGAGGCTGTTTACTGTGTTGGCCATAGTCAGGTTTGTGTCTCTGTGACAGGAAGAACAAGGAAGATGGCAAGGCACAAAGCAAGGTTTTGACAGCCCTGGGAGTGTCATCCATGCTTAATGGCAATATTCAGCCCATTGTGCTCTCTGTTACATTTTGGAATTAATTTCTTTGACCATACCTGAAAGAACATTTTAAAAAAAGGCATATTCTGAGCACCCAGCTCTGATAAAAGCAGTAAAAAAAAAACCAAGCAAAAACCCCCAAAACTCTGTAGATAACAAGATTAGAACATCCACTAAATAGTCTAACAGGTTAAAAGTAGCCCCACGTTGGTTTGGGCTTGTCTGATTTTTAATATAGGGATTCTAGGCTGAAAGAAACAAATAGAAGAGGAAGGGAGTTGAGAAAGTAGGATGGGAAGAGGCCAAGAGAGAGACCTGGGGCTCTTCAGCCAGGAGAAAAGCAGGTTGAGAGGGGATCTTCTTAATGTGCTGAGCAATAGATAAAGAGAGGAGGTCATAGAATAGGAGCTCCCGCACTGGATGCAGTACTCCAGGTGGGGTCTCACCAGGGCAGAGTCGAGGGGGAGAATCACCTCCCTCAACCTGCTGGCCACATTGCTCCATTGCTGCAGCCCAGGCTCTGCTTGGCTTTCTGGGCTGCAAGTGCACACTGATGCCTCATGTTGAGCTTCTCTTCCACCAGCACCCCCAGGTCCCTCTCTTCAGGGCTGCTCTCCAGCCAGGCACTGCTCAGCCTGAATTGGTGCTTGGGATTGTCTTGACCCAGTTGCAGGACCTTGCACTTGGTCCTGTTGAACCTCCTGAGGTTGGCTTGTGCCCACCTCTGCAGCCTGTCCAGGTCCCTTTGGATGGCATCCAGGCCATTAGGATGGAGCCAGGCTCTTTTTTCAGTGGTGCCCAGTGATAGGACAAGGGACAACAGGCACAGACTAGAGCACAGGAGGTCTTACTTGAACTTAAGGAGAAACTTCTCTGCTGTGAAGGTACTGGAGCTGACTGCCCAGAGAGGTTGTGGAGCCTCCTCCTCTGGAGGCTTTCAAACCCCTCCTGTACACATTGCTGTGCAGTCTGCTCTGTGCCACCCTGCTTTAGCAAAGCATTTGGGCTAGGTGGTCTCTGGAGGCTCCTTCCAGCTCCCACCACTCTGATTCTGGAAGTCACTGTGTGCAATTCCTACAGCACTCAGAAGCTGCTGCCTGTGTACCTAGGGCGTTCTCAGGTTTGAAGCAGCAGTGGGTGGTGGCATCCCCTGAGAGCCCCACAAATGTTCAGGTGGCACTAATGCTGCCTCCAACCATGTGGTTCCTGCCCCATATCTGCCACTGCCTTGCAGATGCAGGCATCATGGCAATCCATCTCCTAGGAAACAGCAGGGGAGACCTCGGAGCAGATGGCAGGAGCAGAGGAATTCTGCTAACGCAGCATTCAGGGTGTGTTAGAAAATCCAGGAGGAAGCAGGGAATTCAGCTGCCTGTACTGCAGGGCTTACCCACAGACCTGCAGGGGAACACCCCCTCCTGAAACAGCTAAAGCCTGGGGAAAGAAGTCACAGAATCATGGAGTGTCAGAGGCTGGAAGTGACCCCCAAAGCTCATCTAGTCCAACCCCCCTGCCAGAGCAGCATCTCCTAGACCAGATCATACAGGAAAGTTTTGAATATCTCCAGAGAGGGAGACTCCACAACCCCCTTGGGCAGCCTGTTCCAGTGCCCTGTCACCCTCACAGTGGACAATATTCCTTCTCATGTTTAAATGAAAATTCCTATGCTTCAGCTTCCACTCATTGCCCCTTGGGCATCACCCAGCAGAGGCTGGCTGCAGCCTCCCAGTGTTGCTAGTATCTGACTTCTGGCTAACACCTGCTCTGCTGCTTGTGGTCTCTGTGGAACAGCTTTTGGAGATGCTGAGTCTGGTATGGCTCAGCCATCACTAGAGCCTCCCAGTAAACACGTCAGCAGTTGGAATCACTGCACCACACACATATCTGCTTGCTGTGTGCTCGGGACACAGTCACAGAATTGTACAACTGCTTGGGTTGGAAAGACCTTTAAGGTCATCAGATCCAAACATTGACCTAAGGCTGCTAAACCCTGTCCCAGAGTGCCATGTCTACATGTTTCCTGAACACCTCCAGGGATGGGACTCCACCACCTCCCTGGGCAGCCTGTGCCAATGCCTGGATGCTCTTTCCATAAAGAATTTTTCTCCCAACATCCAACCCAAACCTCCCTTGCACAATTTCAGGCCACTTCCTCTCATTCTATCACCCAACTTGGGGCAGAAGAGCCCAATCCCCAGCTCGCTGCAGCCTCCTTTCAGTAGCTGTAGAGAACAGTGAGCTCTCCCCTCTCCTCCATGTCTCCAGGCAGGAGAAGACCCCTACCTAACCAACCAACTGGTAGAGCAGTAGGTCTGTTAGAGCAACAGTTTTACCACACCAGGTTGTGACTCAACCCTTGAACATCAGCTAAATTTGGATCTGAAGAGAACCTCTGGGAGCAGATCTTTCTTCTCCAAGATCCACAGGCATTGTTACCAGCCCCAGAGGAAGAGGTCAAACTCCTCTCCAGAGTGCCCACCAGCCTGTTTCTCAAAAGGACATGATCCTGATCAATCAGTTTGGCCTTCCTAAGCAAAGCAGACATTTGGATTGTAAGCAGGTTGCAGGGAAGAAATTGGGTAGATAGCAGCAGCATTGTTCTCTGCTTCCAGCCCCCAGGGGCTTCTTAAGAGCTCTGTGAACTATTTTAGAATCAGAGCATTGTTCAGGTTAGAAGATCTCCTTGTCCAGGCTTAATCTCCAGGCAGTGCCAGCTGTAAGGCAGAACCTGAGCAGCTCTAAGGTCAGACCTTTAGATGCATATAAATATCTGAAAAGTGGAGGTCACGAGGATGAGGCTGAGCTCTTTTCAGTGGTGCCCATGGATAGGATGAGGAGCAATGCACACAAGCTGGAACACAGAACCGAAGGAGAAACTTTCCAGTGAGGGTGGCAGAGCCCTGGAGTAGGCTGCCCAGAGAGGTCGTGGAGTCTGGCTGGGGTGCTGGGCTTCATGCTGCCATTTGTGCCTTCATTGTCCTACCTTAGCACAGAAAAAAGCATCTCAGACTTTCCTGAGGTAACTCTTTTCCATTCTGCTGTCCCAAACTGGAGGGCTTTGTTCTCCTTGCTCTTCAGGACCTGCTTAGAGTAGTTTGTTTTTTTGTTGGTTTGGGGTTTTTTTTCTCCTCTAGCCTTCGCCCCCACAACCCTGAGGAAAATAGCTCCTGCTCTTGCAAACACCTGTTTGGGTTATTTCAGACAATCTGGTGATGACTCAAGAGGCTATTTTAGGCTTAACACCTTTTTTTTTTTTTTTTTTCCCCCTCCCTACTTGTCTTTTTGCTTATTTGTTGAATTTCAGTGGCAACAGAAAAGCAGTCAATGGGAAGTAGATCAACCTCCAAACAGTGAAGTGTTTGGGTCTCTCGTTTGCAAAATCTTAGTTTTAAGGAGGAGGGAAGCACAAAGTTTTCTGGGTGACAACACTAAAAAGACTTATTTTTTTTAATTTTTTATTATTTTTTTTTTAATGGCAATACCAAAGGGATTGGCATGAGGGTAGTAAAACAGGTTGCTCAGGGAGGTGGTTGAAGCCTCATCCCTGGAGGTATTCAAAGTGATGCTCAACAGGGCTCTGGGCCACCTGATCTAGTGGAAGATGTCCCTGCTGACTGCAGAAGGGGTTGGACTTAGATAACCTTTGGAGATCCCTTCCAACCCAACCAATTCTGTGAATAGGCTTCAGAAGCTTAGACAGATGAAGTAGTGGTGATAAACCAAGGGCAACACCAAAATTCAGCACCCAGATTCTGGCTTGCTTTCCTTCTAGTATCAAATTTGACTTCTTTCCCCATGGATTTTCCATTGTGGACTTCCTGTTTGTACAAATCCAGTTGTCACCTGAACCAGAACAGATCTGGAAACACAGTGAAGTAATTTTAATGCAGGTGTCTGATAAAGCAATACAGTGAAAAGCACACCTCTGAGGTAAATGTGGTGTAAATCTACTACTGCACTGATTGCTACATCATTAATCTTTGTGTAACACAAGGAAACATCTTAGAGAGCACCATCACTGAAGATGCCATCGGCTCCAGAGCAGCAGCCTGTCTGCCTCTTGCACTGGGTTTGTTTATATAGAGTCATAGATTTGTTTAGGTTGGAAAAAACCTCTAAGGCCATCCAGTCCAACCGGTAACCCGACCCCATCATGGCCATTCAACCACATCCCAAAGTGCCATGGCCACAGGTTTCTTGAACACCTCCAGGGATAGGGTCTCCACCACCTCTCTGGACAGCCTGTGCCAACCCCTGACCACTCTTGCAGCAAGGAAAGTTTTCCTGATATCCAGCCTAACCCTCCTCTGGTGCAGCTTGAGACTCTCATTCTGTCACTTGATCCTACGGAGAAGAGTCTAACCCCTACCTGGCTCCAGCCTTCTCTCGAGAAGCTGCAGAGAGCAATGAGCTCTGCCCTCAGCCTCCTCTTCACACTGCACACCCCCAGCTCCCTCAGCTGCTCCTCCTCAGCCCTGTTCTTTGCACCCTTCCCCAGCTTTATTGCCCTTCTCTGGACAAGCTGCAGCCTCTCAGTGTCTGCTGCTGGAGTGGGGAGCCCCAACTGGAAGCCAGCATTTGAGATGTGGCCTCACCAGTGCTGAGCACAAGGGCACAATCACTTCCCTTGCTCCTGCTGGCCACACTATTGCTGATCCAAGCCAGGTTGCTCTTGGCCTTCCTGGCCACCTGAGCACACTGCTGGCTCAGCTGATGCTTCTCTGCAACTCCCTGTTGTGCCTGTGTGCTTTCAGGAGCAGCTGATGCAGTTTAACCTTGACAGGGACTGGGAAGTTCATGTGTGCAGTTTACATATTGTCCCTTGTCTTCTCCAAGGGCAGGATTTTTAAGCTCATCTGTCTTGCAGTCACAGAATGGTAGGGCTTGGAAGTGACCTCTGGAGATCATTGAGTCAAGCTCCCCTGCCAGAGCAGGATCATCTAGAGCAGGTTCCACAGGGCTGCATTCAGGAGGGTTTGGAAAGTCTCCAGACAAGGAAACTCCACAGTCACCCTGGACAGCCTGCTCCAGGGTTCCAGCACCCTCACAGCAAACAAGTTTTTAACTCATGTTTGAAGTGGAACCTTCTGTGTTGTAGTTTGTGGCCTTTGTCCTGTCACTGATCACCACTGGAAAGAGCCCAGCCCCATCTTCTTACCCAGTGCCCTTTAGCTATTGCTAATGTTGGTAAGGTCCTGCCTCAGGTTTCTCTTCTCCCCTCTCAGCCTTTCCTTAGAGAGAGATGTTCGAGTCCTGTAATCATCCTCATAGTCTTCTCTTGGACTCTCTCCAGTAGTTCTCTGTCTCTTGAACTGGGAAACCCAAAACTGGCCACTCTGGCCTCACTGGGGCAGAGTAGAGGGGCAGGAGAGCCTCCCTTGACCTGCTGGCCACACTCTTCTCAATGCCCCTCATGATACCATTTACCTACGAGGGCACATTGCTGGCTTGTGGTCAATTTGTTGTCCACCAGCACTCCCAGGTCCTTCTCCACAGAGCTGCTTTGCAGGTCTGCTGTCTGGGTGCTTGTTTCTCCCCATGTGCAGGACTCTACACCTGTCCTTGTTAAATTTCATGAGGTTCCTCTCCACCCAGCTCTCCTCAGCACAGCCTGACAGGTGATACCTGCTCCTCCCAGTGTGGTATCAGCAGCAGAGTGGCTGAGAGAGCTCTTTGTAGGGAAATGGTTATGGGATGGGTCTAATTCTCAGGCTGGGCTGATCAGAAGGTGTAAAATGAGCATCCTTTCCTTAACCCTGCTTACTGCAGCACTGTGGGGCTCAGTCCTGTCATCCTTACTCATGAAAGGCTTCTCTAGCCCTACACTTACTTCAAAGCTGCAGAAGTAAGGTCACACAGAAGGTAGCAGGATCAGGCTTAGTGGGGGTTTGAGAGTCAGTATGAAAATTAACTGTGGGGTTTGTGTTTGATACTTCAGTGTTGCCTGAAGTACACTCAGTGCTGAAAACAGAGCTTGTTAGCCATCAGCTCACTTTAGGCTGGAGTCCTTTCTGCTTTCAAGCAACTAGAACAAAGGGGGGGAAAAAAAGGGACTCATGTTTGGCTAGGTTCAGTCAAACTAGTCCAGGATATCTTTTGAGCAGCAGCCAAAACCAGCTGCTCCAGAAGTAGAAAAGAGCCTCTGCCCTGGGCAGAGTTAACCTAAGCTGCACCTTATTAGATAGTTTAATTTGGGATTGATTTTAAGTCATGGCCACAATAAACTTCCTATGCAATGGTAATTATTCTTAGCTGTGAGATAAAGAGATGGGACTTAGGGCATTTGTCCTTCTGCTGCTGCTCCCCTTCTGCTGCTGTTGCTCCCCTGTCACCTCTCACTTCCACTTTTTTTTTTTTTTTTTACTTTTCTCCAAGATGGTGGGAAGTGACATCTCATAGCAAGTGGGGCAAGCAGGATGCAAATCTCTATTCTAAACCAAGTCTAGCAGTCAGATGGGCCAGGCAGGGATAGCCACCCAGCTCCTGGCCTCACCTGCTTTTACTTTCTGAGAAAGGCACTGGTCACTGTGTGCTGCGCTCATGGAAGTGGGCATGCACTAAGTGCATGAGGAGCTGAGTGTGGTGGAAGACATCTCTGCTTGTGACATCTGGTTTGGACCCAGATGATCTTCAATGTCCCCTCCAACTGACTGTATCAGTGCATGTAGTGCCTCTAATTTTAGACCACTGCTAAAGCATCACCTTTGTGTTTGTCTCCATGGCCATAGCTGAGCCTCCCTGAGTCACACCATAGGCACCAACCCAGAGCAAGCTGACAGCAACCATCTCCTGGTATTTTTCTCCCTTTTGCTGCTCTTGTCAAGCTTCCTCTCCAGCTGACTACCGTGGATGAATAAGTAGGCATTTTGCTGGATTTAATAGAAAATTAGGCTCAGCATCGCTGTTGAAAGCGACCTGCAAAGGTAAATCTCTGAAGCAAGCATTTGGCTCCAATCATGGACGTTTCTAATGAATGCAATTGGGAGATTTTTTTTTTTTTTTTCCAGAATCCCTGCAAGGAAATGTACATGTTTATCATAAAAAGAGGAAAAAAAGGCCTCAAGCTGTTCAAACTGATAGCATTCCTGAAATGGCAAGGAAGTTCAGCAGGCACTAGACTTCTGGGTTGAAAAACAGGATGGAAAACATGTTTAATAGCTTTCACTTCTGAGGAGAAATTGAAATGGATCTGGCACAAGGAGTCCAGCAGTTGGAAGGCAGGATGAATAAGGTTGGCACGAAGTGTTGTTCCATTAGTAAGTGATTACATATCTGCCTCTAATTAGCAGCATGGCATATCATTTGTACTCCTAGTGAGGGGGAAAAACAATCACATCTTCAACCTATTCCTTATCTGCTAAATGATTTCTTTAAGCTAGGGAAGGTGGTGGAGTTACCATCCCTGGATGTGGGCATGGGACTTGAGGACATGGTTTAATACTCATAGCAGTCTTGGGGTTGATGGAAATTGGAACAGCTTGCCTAGAGAGATGGAGTTACAATGCCTGGAAGTGGGCATGAGACTCGAGGACATTATTTAATAGTCATGGCAGCCTTGGGGTTGATGGAAATTGGAACAGCTTACCCAGAGAGATGGTAGAGTTACCATGCCTGGAAGTGGGCATGGGACTTGAGGACGTTGTTTAATAGTCATGGAAGCCTTGGGGTTGATGGAAATTGGAACAGCTTACCCAGAGAGATGGTGGAGTTACCATGCCTGGAGGTGGGCATGGGACTTGAGGACATGGTTTAATAGTCATGGCAGCCTTGGGGTTGATGGAAATTGGCATAAGTTGCCCAAGGAGATGGTGTAGTTACTATGTCTGGAGGTGGGCATGGCACTTGGGCACATGGTTTAATTGTCATGGCAGTCTTGGGGTTGATGGAAATTGGAACAGTTTACCCAGACACATGGTGGAGTTACTATGCCTGGAGGTGGGCTTGGCACTTGGGCACATGGTTTAACAGTCATGGCAGTCTTGGGGTTGATGATTGGAGTCAATCATTGTAGAGGTCTTCTCCAACCAAAAAACTCTATGATTCTCTAGGTTTGCTTTTCCCTCATCAGATGGGGAGGGCAGCCTGGGAATTTTTTTTTTTTCTTTTTCCTCCAGTAGAGCATAATTTATGTTCTGAGTTCACCTATTTAATTCCTGTTAATATCCAGCCTGACTGTGGTTTAATGGCCATGGTGGCGTTGGGTTGATGGTTGGAATCAATCATTCTAGAGGTCTCTCCCAACCAAAAATCCTTCTATGAATCTCTTTTCCCTCATCAGATGGAACCTGAGCAGGGAAAGGCAGCCTGGGAAAATCTTTTAATTTTCCTCTAGAAGAGCATAGTTGAGGTTCTGAATTCACCTCAGAACTTAAATGCCAGTTTTAACATTTAACAAATTCCTGGGATTTTTTTTTGTTTGTTTGTTTTGTTTTCCTCCAGAAGAGCATAATTGAAGTTCTGAATTCACCTTGGAACTTAAATACCTATTTTAACAGGTATTAAGAAATTCCTGCTAGTATCCAACCTGAATGTGGTTTAATGGCCATGGTGGCGTTGGGCTGATGCTTGAACTGGATGATCTTAGGAAACTTTTCTAGCCTAACCAATCCTGTGATTCTAGTGAGCTCTGAATGGGTTTATTATTCACTTAAAGTTAGAGGAAGGCTTGGGTTGACAATGGCTTCCTTAACAAGCTTAGCTGAGCCATGCAGCACAACAAAGCCCAAGCTCTCAGAACCTGCAGCTAATGAAACTTGGGCTTCCAAGGAGCTGGGATTAAATGTAAAGCTGTTGTTAACTGCATTCAGGTTTTATACTTACATTTGAGAGGGCTTTCAAGCCTCTGCCTTTTACTGCTCTATCCTCTTATGTCAAGTCAATCAGAATTGAGGCTCGAGTGGCGCAGCAATTTAATTATTCCCATAAAGCCTTAATTTTGGCACTGCTTATCTTTTGAAATAAATACAGAGCAGTAATAAGGTTTCACTGAACTGGGTAAGCCCACAAGGCATGGCAGAGAAATGGCCTTGCTGGGAACCCTACTTACATCTCACCATCAAGGCAGCGTTCATGATGGACAAGAGCTGATGCTACAGTTAATTTAGCTCTTGTCATTATTCATATTCCTCCTGTATTTAGCACTGGTGAGGCCACACTCTGAGTACTGGGTTCAGTTTTGGGCCATTCACTCCAAGGAGGACATTGAGGTGCTGAAGTGTGCCTGGGGAAGGGTCTGGAGGACAGGACTGGGGGGGAACAGCTGAGGGAGCTGGGGGGTGTTCAGTGTGGAGGATAGGAGGCTGAGGGCAGAGCTCATTCCTCTCTACAGCTCCCTGAAAAGAGGCTGCAGTGAGGTGTGAGTTGGGCTCTCCTCTCAAATGTAACTGACAGAATGAGAGGAAATGGCTGCAAGTTGCACCAGGGGAGATTTAGGTTGGCTATTAGAAGAAACTTCTTCACCCAAAGGGTTCTCAGACACTGGAAGAGGCACTCCAGGGAGGTGGCTGAATCCCCACCCATGAAGATGTTTAAAAGCTGCAGAGATGTGGTGCTAAGAGGCATGGCTTAGTACCAGCATTGTGAGAGTTAGAGAATGGTTGCATGTACTTAGCGACTCTTGAAGCTGGAGGAGGGCAGGTTTAGACTGGAAAATAGGAAGAAATGCTTTGCAGAGAGGATGGGGAGACACTGGAACACACTGCCCAGTTAGGCTGTGCATGTCCCCTCCCTGGAGTTAGTCAAGGTCAGTTTGGATGAGGCCTTGAGCAACTTGGGCTAGTGGGAGATGTCCCTGCCCATGGCAGAGAGACTGGAACTGGATGATCTTTAAGGTCCCTTCCAACCTAAACCTATGAATCTTAAGAGTCTTTTCCAACCAAATTTATTTCTGTGGTTCTATAAATCTCTCTCCATAAAATTGCTCCAAACCCAAATTTGTAGAAGTCTAAACGTGACCAAGTGCCTGTTGCCATTTATTCCTAAAGGATTCTTCCTTCTGGAAGGAAAATTCAACAGTAGCATCTAAGACCACCAAAAATCTGTTTCTAGTCAGGTTTTCAACCGTTGTTGAGAAGTCTTAATCCCATTCCATGCACACCCAAGGAGCATGTCTGTTCTGGCTGAACAGCAGCCAGGAAAGAGCCAGAGCTGTCTTTCTGAATTGCAGGAATATGCTCAGCTGCAGCTGGGAAGCATTCAGCACTTGGAGCTGTGGCATCAGTCCTCCTGCACTTCCTTGGCCAGTGGCAAATGCAAAGCCTGAAGCGAATCAGAGCTGAGCCAAATTGTGCTGCCTTGCAGTTGCCATGGCTTAGGAGCATGCACACGAGTGATGGATACAGCTCAGCTGACACTTATTCTGCCATGAGGAGTTGAGTCTTTGGGTCCCTGGAGTTCTCAAGTTCATTGCAGTTTCAATACTTCAGTGGAAAAAACTATCAGTTAAAGCACTTTGAGGTTGCTTCATCAAAGAAGCACTTCAGAGGATTCCTGGTCAGGAGATGGTGTTGTGGTTTAACTTCAGCCAGCAGCTGAGAACCACCCAGGTGCTTGCTGGCTCTGCTCCTTCCCCGTGGGGTGGGGAGAACAATCAAACAAGGAAAAGCTCCTGGGTGGAGACAGGAGAAAGGTTTAATAAATAAAATGTAAGAAGAACAGCACTGTTAAAATGTAGTAGTAATGAAAGGGAATATTACTAAAAAAGGTGTCCTGCTGGACACAGCATTTTTAATCCAGGCCAGGATGCCATTGGCCTTCTTGGCTGCCTGGGCACACTGCTGGCTCACATTCGGCTGCCTGGGCACACTGCTGGCTCACATTCGGCTGCCAGGGCACACTGCTGGCTCACATTCAGCTGCCTGGGCACACTGCTGGCTCACATTCAGCTGCCTGGGCACACTGCTGGCTCACATTCAGCTCCTGTCTATTACAACCCCTCAGGTCCCTTTCTGCCAGGCAGCTCTCCAGTCACAGTGTCCCAGGCCTCTGATGTTGCTTGGGTTTGTTGTGAGCCAAGTGCAGGACCTGGCATTTGACCCCATGGTGGGGTTGGGTTGCTGGTTGGACTGAATGATGTTTTGGTGGTCTTTTGATCATCTTTTCCATCTGAAATAATTTTATTGAAAAGAAGAAAGAAATGAAATGCAGAAGACAGAAGTGATGCACAGTGGAATTGCTCAGCACCCACAGAGCAATGCCCCAGCAGTGATCTGCCTCTCTTGGCCAATTCTCCCCCTTTGTGACATCCTCATAGGGCACTCTGGGATGGAAGGAGCCCCCCAAGATCATGCAGTCCAACTCCCCAAGTGCTTCCCTCCAACAATGGCTCTCCCACCATGTTCTGCTCGAGGCTTCTGTTTTCAGTAGCTTCTAAAATATAGGAACAAACCTATAATAAACTACTACCCAGTTTCTTAATACAGGAGGGGAAAAAAAAAAAACAAACAACAAAAACCAACAACAAAAAACCCAACAAAATAAAACTTAAAAAAAATAATTTTAAAAAAAGCCATCTTGTGCCTTCTGGCAGCTGAAAGGGAAGATTGCTTTCCTAGGATGAGCTAAACCTGTCACTGCAATCATCCTGGAGATGCTGCTGTGTGTACAGAAGCTGACACCAGTTTCAATGCTTCATTCTGCAGGCAAAGTTGTCTGCTCTGTGCAGGTCACAGAGCATCCACCGAAGGAATTCCCAGCAGAGGAACAGAGAGGTTTCAGAGGTCGTTCCATAGATTCACAGAATGATTTGAGTTGGAAAGGACCTTAAAGATCATCTAGTTCCAACCTCCTGCTGCAGGCAGGGACACCTCCCCTCAGCCCAGGTTGCTCAAGTCCTTATCTAGTCAGGCCTTGAACATCTCCAGAGAGGGGGCATCCATGATCTCTCTGGACAACCTGTGCCAGTGTCTCATGACCCTCACTGGACCTATTTCTTCCTAATCTTCCATCTAAATCTGCCCTTATCAAGCTTTGATCCATTGCCTCTCATCCTATCCCTACAAACCCTCGTCAAAAGTCTCTCCCCGGCTCTCTTGTAGCCCTCTTCAGGTACTGGTAGGTTGCTCTAAGTTCTTCCTGGAGCCTTCTCTTCCCCGGGTTGAACAGCCCCAACTCTCTCAGCCTGTCCCAGTTTTCTAGCTCTCTGATTTTCATCTTCACGTCTTCTTCTGAACCCTTTCCAACAATTCCATGTCCCTCTTATGCTGGGGGCCCCAGAGCTGGAGGCAGTGCTGCAGGGGCAGAATCCCCTCCCTGTGCTGCTGCTCTCCCTGCTCTGGCTGCAGCCAGCACACAGCTGCCTCTGGGCTGCCAGTGACCAGTGCTGGCTCCTGGGCACTTTGGCACCAACTACACCCCTAAGGCCTTCTCCTCCAGGCTGCTCTCAAGAGGGATCAGATGCAGCAGGGCAGATTAGAGCTAGGAAAAGCTGCTCTACCTTCTTACTTACTAAGGCCTTCTCCTCAGGGCTGCTCTCCAGCCACTCCTCACCCAGCCTATATTTGGCTCCATCATGTCAGGAAGGGTGTGATGGACATGGATATGTTCTGGGAGGCTCTGTAGGAGGAGAAATCCATGCTGAGTCCTTAATTTAAAACGCTAACATTGGATGCTTGCTAATTTTAGTTGCCAAGATGCATCTGCGAGCCTCCTAGCATTAATTATTAATTAATGTTGTTGTTGAGGAAAAATAAACCTATCATTAAGGCTCTGGGAGTGTTTCCAACATTACCAAATTTTCAATTGGATTTATTAGCAGCTATAAACACTTTTCAGTTGGTGCCTCCCCCCACTCAGAGCCCCTTCCACAAGGGAAAGCTTGGGTAGATGATCAGCCTTGGACTCAGCTCTCCATGCCAGCAGGTGGAGGTCCAGCAGGTCTCCTGGAGAAGCATGGAATAATGGAAAGGCTGTGCTAAGACAGTTTGGCCTCCATTTCTGACCACTTCACTCTTAGAAATGTTGCTTGGCAAATAGGTGCAGTGGAGGCTTGCACATGAAAGTGCCAGGTGAAAGGGAGCAAAGTGAAGTTCAGTGAGGGTAAGCATAGAGTCCTTCCCCTGGGCAGGAGCAACTCCCTGCACCACTACAGGGGGAAGGGTTGACCTGACAGAAAGCAGCTGTGTGGAGAATGATCTTGGGAGTCCTGGTGAACGAGTTCACCATCAGCCAGCAATGTGTCCTTGTGGAATGAGTGATTCTACTTGGTGCCTTCCAAAGCTTTGAGTGGAGAACAGCAAGACCAATGTATTCAGTAAAGCCAAAACCTACTCACTGCTCTCTTGAGCACCAACTCTGGGTCCTCCTTGGGGCAGTAGAAGTGTGGTACTGCTGGCTTGGTGGAGAAGAGGGTCACAGCCACATGATTTCACTTCCTAATCACTGTGACAAGTGCAGGTCCCTTCCAACCCTTCCTGCTGTGTGATTCTGTGTCTTTGTGATGGTATTCAGTCTCTAAACGAGGCCAGCAGTGGTAGCTGAAGCCCTGCAGTAAAAACACATTGGACACTTTCCTGCTTCTCCCATATCTAGTGCTAGGCATCATGTAACTTCCTCTGCCACTTGTCTAACATGTGTGCCATCTAGTTTCTTAGAAGAAAGGAGAACCTTGTAGTGACCTTCCAATCCCTGAAGTAGGACTACAAGGAAACTGGGGAGGGACTGCTTACAAGGGCTTGTAGTAGTAGGATGAAAAGGAATGGATTGAAGCTTGAGGAGGGGAGATTGAGACTGGAGTTAGACAGAATTTCTTTCCAGTGAGGGTGGTGAGACACTGGCACAGGTTGCCCAGGGAAGTTGTGGATGCTTCCTCCCTGGAGGTGTTCCAGGCCAGGTTGGGTGAGTCTTTGAGCAACCTGAGCTGGTGGGAGGTGTCCCTGTCAATGCCACAGGTGTTGCAATGTGATCTCTTCTCACCCAAACCATTCTATGAATCTATGCATCAGCAGTTTTTGTGGCAATAAAGAATCTCTGAAGGTGTTGCCCAGAGAAGGGCAGCAAGGCTGGGGAGGGGCCTGGAGCACAGCCCTGTGAGGAGAGGCTGAGGGAGCTGGGGGTGTGCAGCCTGCAGAAGAGAAGGCTCAGGGCAGACCTCACTGCTCTCTACACCTACCTGAAGGGAGGTTGTAGCCAGGTGCGGTTGGGCTCTTCTGCCAGGCACTGAGAGACAGAACAAGAGGACACAGCCTCAAGTTGTGCCAGGGCAGGATGAGGCTGGATGTTAGGAAGATGTTTTCCAAGGCAAGAGTGATTGGCATTGGAATGGGCTGCCTGGGGAGCTGGTGGAGTCCCCATCCCTGGAGGTGTTTACAAGGAGGCTGAATGAGGCACTTAGTGCCATGGGTTAGTTAATTAGAAAGTGTTAGTGCTAGGTTGGACTGGATGATCCTAGAGGTCTTTTCCAACCTTGCTAATTCTGTGTTGTGGGTCCACGAGCAAGCAGCTTGGACTGGATCTCCTTTTGCCCCAGGCTCCAGTTGCTCTGCGGTGGGCTGGGGAGCGAGTTGTGCCTTCTGCCAAGTGGTCCTGCCATTAGAGCTAGCTGAATTTAATACTCTTTCTGCTAAGGGCTTTTGTGTGAGTAATCCTACTTCTGAGGAGGTTGCCTTGTTAACATCTCTCAGCAGCCAGGGGGCTGGCTTTGCCTGCGGGCTCCCAAGGCAGCAGTGACAAAGAGAAGTGACAGGCTGTGCTCTCCTGAGTGACTGTGCCACTCTCTTTATGCCTCTAGATTTCCTTTCCACCTCAGCAGGAGACTTACTATTTAATCAGAAGCATTAGTATAGATTTGCAGTGTAATATTAAATTGATTCAACGTGGAAACTCTTCTCTTACTGATCTTGCCACGTGGAAGCATAAATTCATGTGCCAGGGAGGGCTTAGAATCATAGAATGGTTTAGGTTGGAAGAGACCTTAAAGATCAGCCAGTTCCAACCCCCCTGTGCCATAGGCAGGGACACCTCCCACTAGATCAGGTTGCTCAAGACCTCATCCAGCCTGGCCTTGAACACATCCAGGGAGGGAGCAGCCACAACCTCCCTGGGCAACCTGTTTCAGTGCCTCACCACCCTCACTGTGAAGAATTTCTTCGTAGCATCCCATTCAAATCTTCCCTCCACCAATTTGAACCCATTCCCCCTCATCCTGTCATTACAAGACCTTGTGAACAGTCCTTCCCCAGCCCTCCTGTAGGCCTCCCTCAGATACTGGTAGGCTGCTATAAGGTCTCCTCGAAGCCTTCTCTTCTCCAGGCTGCAGAGCCCCAACTCTCTCATCCTGTCCTCATAGCAGAGGTGCTCCAGCCCTCTGATCATCTTTGTGGCCCTCCTCTGGACTCTCTCCAACAGTTCCATGTCCTTCCTGTGCTGGGGGGCTCCAGAACTGCACACAGTATTCCAGCTTGATTTTTTTATTATTTTTTTTTTTCCCCAGTCCTTTCTCTCCCTGGGAAGAATTGCTTCATTTCTTAACCTAACTCAAGGCTTTGGGACAATATTTAGCATTTAAGCAGGACGTTTTGTTAATGGAACAGCACTAATGATTTATCTTTGTCTCCAAAATCCTAATTTTCCGGCACACCGCTCCCTGATTGCATTGTGGCAGCTGAACTCGCAGCAGTTGGAGGCTCTTGGCTTTGCAACCTGCCTCTGCTTTGAGCATTCAGCACTATTCCGTGGGTTATCCCTTCGGTGTGAAGTGTGAAGCAGCATTCAAAATGCAGCAGTCTGCCCCAGCAGTCTGCCCCAGCAGTGCTCAAGTCTAGGAGTCTTCTGCGCTAGTGGTGATGAAGTCTGCGAGAGTTCAGTGCTGGCTTTAGCAGCTTCACAGTTGAGCCCTATGATGATGAGGGGACAGAAACATCAGGCTTAGGAGGAAAGCTTGAGGGACCTGGGGATGTTCAGCCTGGAGAAGAGGAAGGTGAGAGAGGATCTTGTTAATGCTGCTCAATAGCTAACAGCGGAGTGCCAGGAGGATGGAGCCAGGCTCTGCTCAGTGATGTCCAGGGACAAGACAAAGGGCAGGAGGCACAAAATGGGACTCAGGAGGTTCCACGGGAACTTACGGAACCAATTCTTCAATTTGAGGGTGGCAGAGCACTGGAGAAGGCTGCCCAGAGAGGCTGTGGAGTCTCCTTCTCTGGAGCCATTCCAAACCCTCTTGGATGTGTTCCTGTGTGATTTACCCTGGGTGAGCCTTCGCTAGCAGGGAGATTGGACCAAATGATGCCCAGGGAGGTTGTGGCTGCTCCCTCCCTGGAGGTGTTCAAGGCCAGGTTGGATGAGTCCTTGAGTGACCTGTTCTAGTGGGAGGTGTCCCTGCCTATGGCACAGGGAGGTTGGAACTGGCTGAGCTTTGAGGTCCCTTTCTAGTGGGAGGTGTCCCTGCCTGTGGCACAGGGAGGTTGGAACTGGCTGAGCTTTGAGGTCCCTTTCTAGTGGGAGGTGTCCCTGCCTGTGGCACAGGGAGGTTGGAACTGGCTGAGATTTTAGGTCCCTTTCTAGTGGGAGGTGTCCCTGCCTGTGGCACAGGGAGGTTGGAACTGGCTGAGCTTTGAGATCCCTTCCAACCTAAACCATTCTATGATCTGCAGAGGTCCCTTCTCTGTGCTTCAGTGGAAGGACCTGGGCACTCGAGGTTAGTGCAGCACATTCAGAGATGAACTCTGACTGCCCTTAATAGATAAATAAATTCTCAAGGCTTCCAGAAGGCAGTTTCAGGCTCTCTGTCAAATGCACTCCCTCTGTGGAGCTGAGCTGCTCCATGTGTGATTTGCCTCCAAACATCTGCGTGATACAGAACCCATACACTGCCCCAGGTACCAGCTTTGAGGGGCCTGATCTGCTCTGTGCTCTGAGAGCACATCTAACCCACAGTGACAGGGGCAGCCTCTGAACCAAAAAAAAATGCCTAACTCTGCAATTCTTCTTTTCCCTCTGGGTGAAGAAGGGACAAATCCCTAAGTTGCCACTGTCAAGTTTTGTGCTTGCAAGTCTTCAAGTTGAGATGTGGTTAGAACTCCTCTTCAGAGAAACTAAACTCAGGATTAAATTGAACAAAGCAATTCCAGAAATTAATTTGTGGCATCCAGATGCTGTCTTCAGATAATTCATGTTTTAAACAATATTTTGCCCTTCTGATTCTGTAGGAAAGCAAACTTCTCATCAGTGACACGTTCTCAGAACAAAGATGCTGTTGTGCTGATGTTTTACTGATGGCCAAGGAGGACAAAAGTGTCTCCTGGGGTGCCTTAAGTGAGAAGAGTGTGGCCAGGAGGTCAAGGGAGGTTCTCCTCCCTCTCTGCTCTGCTCTGGTGAAGCTACACCTGGAGTATTGTGTTCCTTTCTGGGCTGCCCACATCAAGAGAGGCAGGGAGCTGTTGGAGAGAGTCCTGTGGAGAGCTACAAAGATGCTGAGGTGACTGTGACATCTCCCATGCAGGGAAAAGCTGGCAGAGCTGGGGCCCCTCAGCCTGCACAAGAGGGTGTGTGGGGGATACATGGCAGTGCTAATCAATAGCTAAAGGGTCAGGAGGTGGGGGACAGGCTCTGCTCACTTGCTCCCTGGGATAGGACAAGGAGCAATGGATGGAAGCTGGAGCACAGGAGGTTCCAGCTCAACACAAGGGGAAACTTCTTTACTGTAAGCATCCCAGAGAGGTTGTGGAGTCTCTGTCTCTGGAGCCTTTCCAGGTCTGCCTGGATGTGTTCCTGTGTGACCTGAGCTAGATTGTCTGGTCCTGCTCTGGCACGGAGGTTGGACTCAATGATCTCCTTGGGTCCCTTCCCTGTGAGCCTGTGCAGAATGCACAATTCAGCAGTTAGCCTTATTTAGCCTCACGTTCATAGATTACACAGCATAAAAGGCAACTTTTTGGTGTTTTTTTTTTTTGTTTTTCTGTTCATTTGGTTGTTGTCTCACACTCATCCCAGGGTTATAGGCAAGGTTAGAGCAGATCTGGAGAAATTTCTGATGGATTTATTGCACTTAATGAGCAATGCAATAGGTGGCTCCTCAGCCTTGGCTGGCATTTTGAAATTAGACTTCCAGCAGTGAAATCTTGTCAGGGCTGGGGTTTAGATTACTGAAGCTTTCATGATCAGAGTTGTGGTGGTGTTGGTTTCTTTCTTTTTTTTTCTTTTTTCCCCACAAAATGTCAAGTACAATAATCAATTAACTGCTAAATGAGCAGATCATTGTTAATGCAGGAGGAGCAAAGAGAAGAGGCTTTAGAGACTTCAGGTTTTTTGCTGGTTTAAGACTTAACTAGAATAGAATTGGAATAGAATAGGATAGAATAGGATAGGATAGAATAGGATAGGATAGAATAGGATAGGATAGAATAGGATAGGATAGAATAGGATAGGATAGGATAGGATAGGATAGGATAGGATAGGATAGGATAGGATAGGATAGGATAGGATAGGATAGGATAGGATAGGATAGGATAGGATAGGATAGGATAGGATAGAATAGGATAGAATAGGATAGAATAGGATAGGATAGGATAGGATAGAATAGGATAGAATAGGATAGAATAGAATAGGATAGAATAGGATAGAATAGGATAGAATAGAATAGAATAGAATAGAATAGAATAGAATAGAATAGAATAGAATAGAATAGAATAGAATAGAATAGAATAGAATAGAATAGAATGAGCCAGGTTGGAAGGGAGCTCCAAGCTCATCCAGTCCAACCTATAACTCAGCCCTGTCCAATGGCACTAAGTGCCCCATCCAGTCACTTCTTGAACACCTCCAGGGAAGGCAGCTCCACTACCTTCCTGGGCAGCCCATTCCAATGCCAATCACTCTCTCTGGCAAGAACTTCCTCCTAATATCCAGCCTATACCTCCCCTGGCACAACTTGAGACTGTGTCCCCTTGTTCTGTTGCTGGCTGCCCCTAGCCTCACCTGGCTACAACCTCCCTTTAGGTAGCTGTAGAGAGCAATGAGGTCTGCCCTGAGCCTCCTCTTCTGCAGGCTGCACACCCCCAGCTCCCTCAGCCTCTCCTCACAGGGCTGTGCTCCAGGCTCTTCACCAGCTTCATCACCCTTCTCTGGACATGTTCCAGTACCTCAGCTTCTCTCTTGAATTGAGGAGACCAGAACTAGACACAGTATTGTGGCCTGACCAGTGCCAAGTGCAGGGGAAGGATAACTGGATTATGAACTTTCTTCCTAGGTCTGTTCTTGAATGGAGGTGGAGGGAGATCTCTGCAGAGTCTTTAAAAGGGACTTTTAAACTGTCTGCAGCATATATGGTACCGTGGAATGGAATCATAGAGTCACTTAGGGTGGAAAAAGAACTTTGAGATCCTTGAGTCCAACCATCAACCTAGCACTGCCAAGTCCCCTGCTAAACCATGTCCCTGAGCTCCATTCTTGTGACACTCCACCGTGAATAATGTGTCCACTCCTGGCATCCCACTCACAAGAAGGACACAGAGATCATGGAATCATAGAAACATACAATCAGTCAGGGTTGGAAGGGACCACAAGGATCATCTAGTTCCAACCCCCCTGCCATGAGCAGGGACACCCTACCCTGGACTAGGCTGTCCAGAGCCTCATCCAGCCTGACCATAAACACCTCCAGGGATATGGCCCCAACCACCTCTCCCAGGCAACCCATCCCAGGGTCTCACAGTCAGTCCAGAGCAGGGCTCACAGATGATCCAAGGGCTGGAGCAGCTCTGCTGTGAGCACAGGCTGAGGGAGCTGGGGGTGTGCAGCCTGCAGAGGAGAAGACTCCAGAGGGACCTTAGAGTTGCATGCCAATATCTTAAGAGATCCTTGAGGAAGGCTGCAGAGAGCCTGTTCCTAACTTCCAATCTAAATCTGCTCTTCTCTAGGTCTTTGTACACAGCCTCTCTCTCCATCCTTATTGTAAGCCCCCATCAGGTACTGGCAGGCTGCTGTAGTGCTTTGGGCACCCCATGGGGCAAGATCACAGAGCACTGAGCCAAGCAGATGATTGGAATAAGCAGACCAACGTCCACTGACTTTGCCAGCACCAGGCCAATTTATATTAGTGTCAGGTTTGGTTTATCTCACTTCATCTGGGGAAGAAGATCTCAACAGCCTCCACACTGTGCTTTTGATTGAGCATTGTTAGGTTGGTAACTGGCTGTGGCAGCTCAGGCTTTCTGCTTTTTCTCCTTGGGTTTTTGTTGGGTTTTGGTTTTGCTGTTTGTTTTTTGTTGTTAGTTTTTGGGGTTTTTTTCCTCCTGAAATGCTGCAGTCTTCTAATGTCAGGCTGCAGAGATCAAATGGCCTGGAGGTTGTTTCAAGTAGCCCTCAGAGGAGCATTTCAATATGATCTTCTCAGCCCAGTGTAATGGTGTGGTGGTTACTGGAAGAGCAATCTTAAAACCAACGACTGGAGTGGATAAGATGATAGCAGTTGACATTGGCTGGCATCATTCAGGATGACATCATGAGGACAGGCTACTAGAGCTGGGGCTCTGCAGCCTGGAGAAGAGAAGGCTTCCAGGAGACCTTGGAGTAGCCTTCCAGTATCTGAAGGGCTCTACAGCAAGGCTGGGGAGGGACTCTTGACAAGGTCTTGTAATGACAGGATGAGAAGGACTGGGTTTAAAGTGGCAGAGAGGAAATTGAAATTGGTTGTTAGGAGGAAGTTCTTCACAGTGAGGGTGGTGAGACACTGGCACAGGTTGCCCAGGGAGGTTGTGGCTGCTCCCTCCCTGGAGTTGTTCAGGTGTCCCTACCTGTGGCAGGGATGTTGGAACAAGATGATCTCTAAGGTCCCCTTCCAACCCCAACCATTCTCTGAACCTAGGAAGTTCTCTGGCAAGAGAAGTCAACAAGTGTGTCAGAATTGCTTGCAGGAGCAATTAACAAGAGAAGTTCCATTGAAAATTTTATTTTCATTATTAAGGTAATTGAGAGAAGAGTAAAACCAGGAAATCATCTTGTAGGAAGCAACAGGTTGCCACTCTGGGGTTATGTTTCGAGGCTGATTTCAAGCTTTCCTCCACTCCCAGTTGATCAGGGGAAATATCAATCATTATGTTCTTTGAGGGTTTCCAGTATCTCCTTCCAGGTATGAAAATAATGGAGATTAAAACATTCTGACATTTAAAGAGGGGGGGGTGTAACTCTGCCAGGATCTCTGTCTCCAAATCAGAATTACTCAGTTGCTGCCTGCCTATTTTCCCACAAATGTCAAGTTTATTCTCCCAATTACCTGGAAGGCAAAGCTGAGTCTGCAGTGCTGAGGCTGCAGGCAGAGCACTGCCTTTACACTGCTGCTCTGCTCAGCTGCAACAAACCACAGGGCCAGAGGAAAGGGCCTCAAGCTGAGCCAAGGGAGATTCAGCTTGGGTATCAGGAGGGATTTCTTCACACCTGTTAAAACAGAACTTAAACTAAGCTCTTCTGGAGGAAAATGGAAAGATTTCCCAGGCTGTTCTTCCCATCTGATGAGGGAAAAGTAAACTTGGAGAATCACAGAGGGGTTTTTGGTTGGAAGAGTCCTCTACAATGATTGACTCCATCCATCAACCCAACATCACCATGGCCTTTAAACCCCAGTCAGGTTGGATATTAGCAGGAATTAAAACAGGTGAACTCAGAATTTAAACTTTGATCTTCTGGAGGAAGATGCAAAGATTCCCCAGGCTGCTCTTCCCAGCTCAGGGGAGAAGTAAACTTAGAGAATTGTAGAGGGTTTCTTGGTTGGAAAAGACCTCTACAATGATTGCCTCCAACCATCAACCCAACACTACCACATCCACTAAAGCACATCCCCAAGTGCCATGGCCACAGATTTCTTGAACCCCTCCAGGGATGGGGACTCCACCACCTTCCCTGGGCAGCCTGTGCCAATTTCCTACCTTGCAGAAATGATTTAGCGGATGAGGGATAGGTTGAAGACGTGATTGTTTGTTTTTCCCTCAGGAGGAGTACAAATGCAGGGTGGGTGACTCCACCACCTCCCTGGGCAACTCATTCCAGTCCCTGACCACTCTCTCTGTGAAAAACTTTTTCCTCATGTCCAAGCTAAACCTTCCCACTCTCAGCTTGAGGCCATTCCCCCTTGTTCTGTCTCCAACTGCCTTTGAGCAGAGCCCAGTAGCAGCCTCTTCACAATGTCCCTTCAGGTAGCTACAGACAGCAATGAGGTCTCTCCTCAGGCTCCTCTTCCTCACACTGACCATCCCCAGCTCCCTCAGCCACTCCTCATATTGTTGAATTTAAGATAGTTTCACATGCAACTGCTCCCGTCAAGGCTTTAATACCTCTTCAGCTCCTTGTTTGACATCACTGCACCTAGAATGGCTTTTTTTAGTCCAGAGGCTGCAGAGACCATCTCTGCTTTCTAATATTGATGCTTCTGTAATTGCCCGTGCAATGAGTTACATTAGCAAAAGCTTTTTACAGTTAGATGACCTAATTTTTTCCTGCTTTCATGGAAGCTTCCGCCTCCCCCCTCCCCTTTTGTTCTGTCTACAGTAACTAAAGAGAAGAATTGATCTGTGATATTTTAATAAGAAAGGTCAGAGCACTCTTGCATAGTATCCCAGTTTAATTGCTTCTATGCTGGTACCTTAATAGGTTTTGTTAGAGCATCAGCAGATGTGGTAGGATCACTTGTAGCAATAGGATGAGAGCAATGGGTTTGAGCTGGGAGAGGGCAGATTGAGACTGGAAATTAGGATGAAATTCTTGACAGTGAGGGTGGGGAGACACTGGCACAGGTTGCCCAGGGAGGTTGTGGATGCTCCCTCCCTAGAGATAAATAAATTACATTTGTAGGGGTAGGATGAAAGGGAATGGATTGAAGTTTGAGGAGAGGAGATTGAGACTGGAATTAGAAAGAATTTTTTTTCCAGTGAAGGTGGGGAGATACTGGCATAGGTTGCCCAGGGAGGTTGTGGATGCTCCCCGCATGGAGGTGTTCAAGGCCAGGTTGGATGAGGCCTTGAGCAACCAGGGCTGGTGTGAAGTGTCCCTGCCCATGGCCAGGGTGGGGTTGGAACTGGATGATCATTCAGGTCCCTTTGAACCCAAAGCATTCTATGGTTCTTTGACGTTCTCCCTGTCAAGATGAGTCAGCAAGGCACAGTCAGTAGCTGGGTAAGTCTCCCAAGAGTCACAGTGGAATAACTCAGACACCCTCTTGCAAGAGCAATTAGCAAGGAAAGTTAAGACCAAAAAAAAAATAAGGCTTTTCATCATAAAGGTTGCTGAGAGATGAGGAAAAGTAGGAAAACATCTTATAGGAAGCAACAGATTGCCCCTTCCAACCCAAACCATACTCCTGCAAGTATCCAGGCTGTGGGCTTTGGTGCATTCCTAAACCTTCCTTAATGCGGTAGCAACCTCACAGCAGTGTGCTGGGGGATGATAAAAGAAGTCTTGTTAAACCTGTGAGGATCTGCCAAATCCATTGTGGGCATCCCAAACCATTTTAGCTGACAGGGCTACACTGTGAACAATTTGACACAGAGCTGTTTGGAAGCCTTCAATAAAAGCTTTGACTTTTAGCTGCTGCAACCCCAGAACAACAATGTTTAACTCCCACTTTGCACTCACAGTGAGGAAGTGTGAAAAGAAAAATGAATCTGGAGGCACTTAGCATTTATTCATCAAGTGGATAAATAAGTACTGAGGCGAACAAGGGCCAGAGAAGTTCAAGTAGAAGGAAACATGAAAAGATTCCTGCTGTAGTTGAAAGAGGGGTGGGTGTTTAGCCTGGAGAAGAGAAGACTCCAGGCAGACCTAATAGCAGGCTGCCAGGACCTGATGGGGGCTACAAGAAGGCTGAAGAGGGACTGTTTGCAAAGGCCTGCAGGGACAGGACCAGGGGAAATAGTTTGGAATGAGAACGGAGCAGATTTAATTTGGATGTTTGGATGATGAGAGACTGTTTGCAAAAGCCTGCAGTGATAGAATGAGGGGAAATGGCTTCAAGATAGAGCAGAGCAGATTGAGATTGGATGTGAGGAGCAAGTTCTGCACCCTGAGGGTGGAGGAACACTGCAGCAGGTTGCTCAGGGATATGGTTGAGGCCCCATGACTGGAGATATTCAAGGTGAGGCTGGGCAGTGGTCTGGGCAACCTGCTCTAATGGAGGATGTCTTTGCTGAGTGGGGGGGTTTGGGCTGGTTGAGTTCTGGAGGTCCCTTCCAACCTATAATTCTTCTTTGTGGAGAAGCTCCGTGTGACATTCTAATAAAAATCCATGCATGAAATGAAAATAAGTGGATGAAATTAAAATGCATCCATGGAATGAAAGTAGATGCATGAAATCAAAATGCATCCATTAAATGAAAATAAATGCATGAAATAAAAACGCATCCATAAAATGCAAGTAGATGCAGGAAATCAAAATGCATCCATGAAATGAAAATAAATGCATGAAATAAAAATGCATCCATGGAATGAAAGTAGATGCAGGAAATAAAAATGCATCCATTAAATGAAAATAAATGCATGAAATAAAAATGCATCCATGGAATGAAAATAAATGCAGGAAATCAAAATGCATCCATGAAATGAAAGGAGATGCATGAAATAAAAATGCATCTATTAAATGAAAATAAATGCATGAAATAAAAATGCATCCATGGAATGAAAATAAATGCAGGAAATCAAAATGCATCCATGAAATGAAAGGAGATGCATGAAATAAAAATGCATCTATGAAATGAAAGGAGATGCAGGAAATCAAAATGCATCCATGAAATGAAAGGAGATGCAGGAAATCAAAATGCATCCATGAAATGAAAGGAGATGCATGAAGTAAATCCATGCATTTTTAAAAGCAGAACTCTACAGAGTGCATCTAGCACATAGAAGAAAGTCTGTGCAATGATTCTGGTATCAAAGCTGAGCAGAGAACTCAATATTTCTCTGATCAGAAAGCTAATCCTTCCATTTAACACAAGAGCACAGCAACTTTTCTTCCCACCCCTGCCCTGAAGAAAGATTTCAGTGATGTTGAAGGGGCTGAAGAGAGGTTTTACTCTTTTCAGTTTAAAAAGTAGAGAATTTCTATATTTGCCTGGAAGCTTCTCTGCAACAAACCAGCTGTAAAGAGCCACATTTCCTGCAGGGACTGTGTTGCTGGGTTTTGAATGGATTCACTTAACCCAAATTTGCAGCTAGCTACAGATAGGTTGGGCAGTGCCTGGTTTCAGAGCATCCCTGAGGAGAGGGACTTGGGGGTGCTGGTGCACAAGAAGCTCAACGTGAGCTGTCAGTGTGCTCCTGCAGCCCAGAGAGCAGCCAGAGCCTGAGCTGCAGCAGGGCAAGGGAAGTGATCCTGCCCCTCTGTACTGGTGAGACCACACCTGGAGCACTGCATCCAGTTCTGGAGCCCCTGGGACAAGAGGGATATGGAGGTGCTGGAAGGTGTCCCAAGAAGGGCCACGAGGATGATCAAAGGGCTGGAGCTGCTCTGCTGTGAGGAGAGACTGAGGGAGTTGGGGCTTTACAGTCTGGAGAAGAGAAGGCTCCCAGGTGACCTTATTGTGGCCTTTCAGTATCTGAAGGGGTCTACAAGAAAGCTGGGGAGGGACTTTTTAGGCTGTCAGGTAGTGATAAGACTGGGGGGAATGGAACAAAGCTAGAAATGGGTAGACTCAGACTGGATGTTAGGAAGAAGTTCTTCAGCATGAGGGTGGTGAGAGCCTGGAAGCGGTTGCCTAAGGGGTGTGGGAAGCCTCATCCCTGGAGGTGTTTAAGGTCAGGCTGGATGAGGCTCTGGAACTGGGGAGCCCAAAAGTGAATACAGTACTCAAGATGAGATCCCACCAGAACAGAGTAGAGAGATGTTTAAGAAAAGCAGAAATGCGGTGCTGAGGGCCATGGTTTGGCACCAGCCTTGGCAGAGTTAGAGAATGAGTGGACTTAATAATCTCCAAGGTCTTTTCCAACCAAAACCATGTGGTGATTCAGTGACTCTTGGGCATCTTGCTGAGGCTGCCAGGTAGAATTCCAGAGAGGAAAAACAACGACATCAACAATATAAAGAGTTATTTTTACAGCATCTGAATCAGTCTCTATGGCAACATTTTATTTTTTTTTTTTTAGCCCATTTAGATGTTAGGAAAAAAAAAAAAAAAAACAAAAAGAAAATACAAACAAAAACCCACCTTAAAAATCAGTGTCTTTCTCCCCCCCTTCTTGCATGGTTCTGTGAAGTGGCAGATATTGATAGAGGCATAAAGCATAATGTCCACACACAAACATCTATTGAGTGTGGAAGAGTAGCTGGTGGTTGTTTGCTTTGTGCTTCACCCTTCCCTCTAACAGGTACCTCAAAAGCATTCCACTGAACTTCTTTCCTTTTTCTTCAAGGAAAAGAAAAAAATTGACTGGGGATACAGAAGAAAAAAAAAAAATAGATTCAGCTCCAAATCCAATTACTTTAAATATGCACAGATATAAAATTGCTCCTCTTGGAGACTGAGTGGTTTATGAGAGCTCTGTGTGTGTGTGTGATCGTTACTGGTTTATGGTTGGAGGGAGGCAAGAACAGACAAGACAAGCAAAAATAAATGGCCAAGGTCAGGCAGCCAACAGCTGCACTGACTGGAGTAGAGTCTTGCAAGTCTCCTGTACCCTAACAAGTGGTTTCTGAGGTTCAGGGGAGACCCCATTGCTCTCTACAGCTGCCTGAAGGGAGGTCGTAGCCAGGTGGGGTTGGGCTCTTCTGCCAGGCACCCAGGGACAGAACAAGAGGACAGAGCCTCAAACTGAGCCAGGGCATGTTTAGGCTGGGTGTTAGGAGGAAGTTCTTCACAGCAAGAGTGATTGGCATTGGAGTGGGCTTCTTGGGGAGGTGGTGGAGTCCCCATCCCTGGAGGTGTTCAGGAAAAGCCTGGATGGGGCACTTAGTGCCATTGGATAGGGCTGGGTGCTAGGTTGGACTGGATGAGCTTGGAGGTGTTTAAAAGGAGGCAGGATGAGGCACTTAGTGCCATGGTTTAGTTAATTAGAAGGTGTTAGGTGATAGGTTGGACTGGTTGATCCTAGAGGTCTTTTCCAACCTGCTGAATTCTATGATTCTGATTCTGTGGTTGAGGCCCCATCCCTGGAGGTATTCAAGGTGAGGCTCAGCAGGGCTCTGGGCAACCTGATCTAGTTGAAGATGTCCCTGCTGACTGCAGGGTTGGGGTTGGATTAGGTGACCTTTGGATGTTCCTTCCAGCCCAGACCATTTTATGATCTAAAGCTTTCCTTGAGAACTTCATTTCTGGTTCATTTTATTGCTCTTCTGTTGTTGTATGAGTAATGGCCACAAAGAAACAGGAAAGAGGACTAATACCTGAAAACTGAATCGTAGAATCATTAAGGTTGGGGAACACCTCTAAGGTCATCATGTCTAGGCATCAACCCAGCCCCACTATGGCCATCAAACCATGTCCCCAAGTGCCATGGCTACCCATTTCTTCAACACCTCCAGGAATGGGGACTCCACCACCTCCCTGGGCAGCCTGTGCCAATCCCTGACTACTCTTGCAGCAATGAATTTCTTTCCTCATCTCCAAACTAACCTTCTCCTGGCACAGTTTCAGGCCATTTCCTCTTGTCCTATCTCCTTAGGGAGAAGAACCCAAGCCTACCTCACTGCAACCTCCTTTCTTCTCCTTTGTAGAGAGCAATGAGGTCTCCCCTCAGCTTCCTCCAAGCTAACCACCCCCAGCTCCCTCACCTGCTCCTCCCCAGCCCTGTTCTCCAGACCCTTCCCCAACTTTGGTACCTTTCTCTGGACCGGCTCCAGCCCCTCAACATCCTTCTGGGAGTGAGTAGCTCCAAAACTGAAGCCAGTAGTTGAAGTGAAGCCTCAGCAGTGCCCAGTAGAGAGGCAGAGTCACTTCTAACTTTGTGCTCATCATTAGTAAGGACTAAGTATTAAATGTAGGCTTTTTTTTTTTTTTTTTTTTTTTTTTTTTAAGGGTGCCTATATTTCTGTCCTCTCCTCTTGCAAGAGATGTGATTAATATTTCAATGTCTCCAGCACCTCCCTGGGCATCCTGTGCCAATTTCTGGCATTCCTTCCTGCCTTTTTGCAGTCAGCAATTCCAAGATTTCCTGAGCCAGGACTACCATTCCAAGATTTCCTGAGCCAGGACTGCATGCAGAGCATCCAGCAGGCAGCCTGTTCTCTCTTCCCCTTTTCAACACCACTCTCTCTTGGGCTACCTCCAACTCCTAAAGCAGTGAGTTGCACATTTCACTGTGGTGATGGATCAATGACATAAAAATCAAGTGGTGTGTTGAGCATCTGAATGCAAATCACATCCTTTGTATCCTGAGCTCAGGGTTCTGAGTTGGTTTGGGTTTTTTTTTTTGTTTGGGTTTTTTTTTTTTTTTCTTTTTTGTCTTTAAAGCTCCCCTGGCTGCAACTGGAAGTACGTTTTAAAAAGCACCACAGATGAGACTGATTCATGGCTGTCCAAAATTGCAGATGATTGGCTGCATCCTGTTGGCTGATTTGCTTCATGCAGGAAAAAAAAAAACAACACAAAACCCAACCAAAAAAAACAACCCCAAACCTCAACCAACCCCCAAACCAGAGTGCTGTGCTATGAGCCAAAGTGGCATCACTTTAGCTTCATCAGAGCCTGGTCAGGGGGTCGAGTGTCAGCCATTTCCAGGAATTTATTGGAAACTCTGCAGCCTCTTTAATTGAAAATTTAATGTGGTTTGGAATGAGGAACTTGAAGGAGGAAGTTTGGAAATGTCTAAGATCAGCTGAGTAATTATAGAAGCATAGAGCTGGGAAAGGGATCTGCTGGTTGGGAGGTGATCTGCTGGAGAGCAGCCCTGGGGAGAAGGACCTGAGAGTCACAGAATCACAGAACCTTGGAGGTTGGAAGGGACCTCCGGAGATCATAGAATCAGTCAGGGTTGGAAGGGACCACAAGGATCATCCAGTTCCAACCCCCCCTGCCAATGGGCAAGGACACCTCACAGTAGATCAGACTGATCAGAGACGGACACCCTACCCTAGATTAGGCTGGACAGAGCCTCATCCAGCCTTCAACTTCATGTTGAGGTGGAACCTCCTGTGTGCCAGTTTGTGCCCATTGCCCCTTCTCCTAACCCTGGGCTACCCACCCTTCAGAGAGATGTAAACCTGAATAAGAGTCCCCTCTCAATCTTCTCCAGAGTGATAATCCAGATCAACCAACGGCTTTGTGTTGCAGACTGGGAACTGCTTTACAATTTGTCAAGTAAACGTAGAACAAGAGAGTCCAAAATATTATTAGAGTTATTTTTTTTCTTTAATGGCTAAAAATAGCAAAGTTATTTACAGGAAAGAGACAGAGAGAGAGAAAAAGAGAAATAATTACGACCTCCTCTTCTGCCTGGAGTTGACTCAAGAGTAGTTCCAGAGTAATTAGCAGCAAGCAATTACCACGAAGCTGTCACAGCATTACCACCTTCAAGGGCTGAGAACAATTCATCTTTCCAATCCCTGTGCCTGCCTTGGATCGGGGTGGGTGATATTAATGAAGGCAAGGACCAGGATGTTGCAGCAGCAGCAGCCTTAAAGCTAACTTAGAGCTAAAATCGATGAGGAGAGGCAGTCAGAAGCCCATGAGTAATTTATTAAGGGGTGATAGATTTGGGTAAGTAGCACTGCAGAATCAAGTCCTCCTCCTCAGCCCTGGGGTGGAGATAAAGCAGCAGTTTTGCCAGCAGAGCAGTTCTGCTTGCCCTCAGGCCAATCTGTGAAACAAGCCTGCAGGAGATGCGTTTGCTCTTTTCCTACCTGCCTTTCACTGCTGTACTTATCACAGAACCGCAGAGTGGCAGGGGTTGGAAGGGACCTCTGGCAATCATCTAGTCCCATCCCCACCCTGCTTGAGCAGGTTCACAGGATCAGAGGGTGTTAGGAGTTGGAAGGGATCTCCGTAGATCATCCAGTCCAATTCCTCTGCCAGAGCAGGTCCAGAAAATCTAGTTCAGGTCACACAGGAACACATCACAGGATCACAGGCTCACAGGATGTTAGGGGTTGGAAGGGACCTCCATAGATTATTCAGTCCAGTTCCCCTACCAGAGCAGGTCCACAAAATCTAGCTCAGGTCACACAGGAACACATCACAAGATCACAGGCTCTCAGGATGTTGGGGGTTGGAAGGGACCTACATAGATCATTCAGTCCAGTTCCCCTGCCAGAGCAGGTCCAGAGAATCTTGCACAGGTCACACAGGAACACATCCAGGCAGGCCTGGAAATGCTCCAGAGAAGGAGACTCCACAACCTCTCTGGGCAGCCTGTGCCAGTGCTCTGGGACCCTTACAGTCAAGAAGTTCTTCCTTATGTTGAGGTGCAACTTCCTGTGCTGCAGTTTCCATCCATTGCCCCTTGTGCTATCCCATGCACAAGTGAGCAGAGGCTGTCCCTGTCCCTTCCTTCCTGACCCCCAGCCCACAGATATTTAGAGGCATTGATTTGCAATGGAAACATTGCAGACCCACCTGGGTGTGTTCCTCTGTGACCTTCATAAAGTCAACCTGCCTTGGCAAGGGGGCGTTGGTCTGGATGATCTCCAGAGGTTCCTCCCAACCCTTCTTCCAACCTGTGCTTCCATGATCTCACAGGCTTCACTGGGGAATACAAATCACTCTCTTATCAAGCATCAATACCTTTATTGTGCCTGTTCAAGTGGCCACTGATCCGTTCTGAGTGAAGCAGAGGAACAAAATGCCCAGATGAGTATAGGAGGCTCAGCCCATCCTCTGTCAGATGAGAAACAGATAAAACCAACAAGGTGCATTTTAAACAAGTGTTGAAGGATGGGAGCTTTGTGCCCTGTCTGCTGCCTCTTTTTGCTGCTCACATGCCCAGAGATCAGGAATCGATATGCCCTTCTTTGAGCTGATCAGGCAGGCATTCTGGTTCACTTCTCCTTCCTGAAGTAGCAAATTCTGAGGCACTGTGATTTTTTTTTATTGCTGTGAGTGTCTTTAATGGGAAGGTCTTTGGATTCCTTGGCAAGCATCGCCTAAAAGCATAGCTGAAGCCCACCGGCGGTACGTGATCGTGTTGCTAGGCACAGGTTCTCTCTGGCATTTATCTTGCTGGAATCTCTCTGCACTCTCTTCTGTGTCCCTCCACAACATTGTTTCCTTCCTCATTTGGAAGCTTTTGCTTTGCTTTACTTTGCTTTGCTTTGCTTTTCTCTCCTCTGCTCTCCTTTGCTCTCCGCTCTCCAGCAGGATATTCAGGGTCTTAGACTCCTTAGGAGTTAAGCTAAGATGAAATCAATAGATATGAAGCCTTGCAGAGAGATTTGGGGTCCTAACAAGACTCCTTGTAGTGATTCCCATAGGAAGAATGACATTGTGCTATATGGGACGTGTGAGGTACCAGTGCTGTGCAAACAGTGATGATGTCCTGAGTGTTCACCTGACCTCACATCCCAGCTATGGACTCGCCTAAGCATTTACTTTGGCTCCTTGAGAAGAAGAAGAGGGAAGTGGCATAGAGGCAAGAAAGGCAGGACCAATCATAACAAAGATTGCTGTCCTCCTGGATCAAGAAACCAGGGTAAAGTAAGAGAGCAGAGCAGCTTTCCCTAGTTCTAACCTGCCCTGCTGCATTGCTGCATCTGATCTCTCTTGAGAGCAGCCCTGAGGAGAGGCCTTGGGGCTGTCAGTAGGTGCCAAAGTGCCCAGGAGCCAGCACTGTTCACTGGCAGCCCAGAGGCAGCTGTGTGCTGGCTGCAGCCAGAGCAGGGAGAGTAGCAGCACAGGGAGGGGATTCTGCACCTGCAGCACTGCCTCCAGCTCTGGGGTCTCCAGCATAAGAGGGACATTAAACTGCTGGAGCGGGCCCAGAAGAAGGCATGAAGATGATCAGAGGGCTAGAGAACCCCTCCTGTGGGATCAGGCTGGGAGAGTTGGGGTTGTTCAGCCTGAAGAAGAGAAGGCTCCAGACAGACCTCAAAGCAACCTTCCAGTACCTGTAGGGGGCTACAGGAGAGCTGGGGAGGGACTTTTGGCAAAGGTTTGTAGGGATAGGATGAGAGGCAATGGGTTGAAGCTTGAGGAGGGCAGATTTAGAAAGAAGATCAGGAAGAAATCCTTTACAGTGAGTGTGGGAATACACTGAAATAGGTTTCCCAGAAAAATTGTGGTTATCCCCTCCCTGGAGGTGTTCAAGGACAGGCTGGATGAGGCATTGAGCAACCTCATCCAGTGGGAGGTGTCTCTGCTCATGGCAGGGGGTTGGAACTAGGTGATCTTTAAAACTCCCTTCAAACCCAACTCATTCTGTGATTCTAAACCCACCTCATTCTTTGCTCCTACAAAACACACAGTTGCAGTGTTCCTCTTTAACAACCACAAGCTCACAAACTCTTATCACCACATTTAAAAGCATCACCGTGACAGACTCCTCACTGCTTTGTCAAAAACATTATTTTTTGTCACCACCACAACCCTTTTGTGCTGCTGGCTTAGCACAGCAGGTAGAGGGAACGGAGAGCTCCCAGGATGTCTTCCTCATTGGAAGAGAATACAGAAGTGGAAGCAGCAGAACCCAGAGCTTGCAGGATGTCCTCCTTGCTGGAAGAGAAGCAGCAGAAGCCAGAGCTTGCAGGATGTCCTTGCTGGAAGAGAATACAAAGGTGGAAGCAGCAGAACTGAGAGCTTGCAGGATGTCCTTGCTGGAAGAGAAAACAGAAGTGGAAGCAGCAGAAGCCAGAGCTTGCAGGATGTCCTCCTTGCTGGAAGAGAATACAAAGGTGGAAGCAGCAGAACCCAGAGCTTGCAGGATGTCCTCCTTGCTGGAAGAGAATACAGAAGTGGAAGCAGCAGAACTGAGAGCTTCCAGGGTGTCCTCCTCTCTGGAAGAGAAGACCAAGGTGGAAGCAGCAGAAGTGTTTTCATCTTTTATAAGAAACAGTCTTGACATTTTGCTTCCTTCTGCAAGCTATGGGAATTGAAGTCAAAACTTCAATTATAACAGAGTGGAGAAGTTGACTTCTTAATCTATTGTTCTCCTTCCCATTCTTAGTCAATCTTCCATCTGCATATCAGGTCAGAAGCTCTTCTCTTTGCTTGTGGATGCTGCTGCTTTTTTTTTTTTTTCTTTCAGCTGCCATTAATTATCTACTTCTCCATCCTGTCTTTAGCTGGAGAAGAGAAGCCTGAGAGGTGACCTTATTAATGATGATCAATATCTAAAGGGTGAGTGCCAGCAGCATGGGGCCAGAAATTTTTCACTGGTGGCTAGAGGCAGGACAAAAGGGCAACAGGCACAAGCTGGAACGCAGGAAACTCTCATCTTTGAGAGTGACAGAGCACTGGGACAGGCTGCCCACAGAGGTAGTGGAGTCTCCATCTCTGGAGGCATTCGGAGCTCACCTGAACACTGTCCTGTGCAAGCTGATCTAGGTGAACTTGCCCTGGTGAGGTCATTTGCAGAGGTCACTTCCAACCCCTGTTACTTTGAGTTTCTGTAAGAGGTGGTGGAGGCATTCAGAGCTCACCTGAACACTGTCCTGTGCAAGCTGATCTAGGTGAACTTGCTCTGGTGAGGAGGTTGGAGTGGATCATTTGCAGAAGTCACTTCCAACCCCTGTTACTTTGAGCTTCTGTAAGAGGTGGTGGAGTCTCCTCTGCGGAGATGCCTAGATGAGATCCAGGGCAACCTGCTCTGGGAGAACATGCTTCAGCAGGGGGAGGTTGGACTAAATGATCTCCAGAGATGCCTTTCACCCCTCACTGTTCTGGGATTCTGTGCCAGCAGCCAGGACAGGGGCTGGTGGTCAGCAAAGTATCCCAAGGAACTGCCTCTGCACAATCTTTCTTCCAGGTGGAAATCATTGATCGATAGCAACAAAACCTCCTAACTGCTCAATGTGTTCCCTCTCCTGTATTTAGAGGAGCTCTGACTTTAGAGCCTGGTTAATTTTTTTAGCTGTGTTTTCCACAAACCAGAGCCCTCTGCTAGGAGTTTCTTTCTGGCAGCTGAAACTGCATCTCGTGGATGAATTTGCGTCTTCGTGGCCATTAGGAGGATCGCTGCCTGAAGTGAAGAAAGAGATGGTTGACCCCTGAAACAACCCATGGCTAATGCATTAAAGGCATTACCAATTAATAATCATGGCCATGAGAGGAATTAATGTGATTCTTGGGGCTGCTGCGTGGTGAGTCTGCACTGACTGTGCCGTACACGAGGCAGGGCACTGTCAGCTGCTCAGGTGAGCTCCTCGCCCCTCACTCCCAGGTTGACACGATCTGATAGATATAAACCCACGTTCTTTGTCTCCTCTCTGCTGAAAGTGTTGCTTTGCAATTCATAAACTATCTTGATGAGGACTCTCTTTGCCTCCACTTGCTCTTCAGGTGTGGCTTATTCAAAGGCTTCAGGGAAAGAGTCTGTTTCTGGGAAGAAAAAAACGCCAAGTAACTAGCAACAGGACAAGAGGCAATGGCCTCAGGCTGCACCAGGGGAGATTTAGGTTTGATAATAGCAGAAATTTCCTGGCTGCAAGAGCGGTCTCAAGCATTGGCACAGGCTGCCCAGGGAGATGGTGGAGTCCCCATGCCTGGAAGTGTTCAATAAATGTGTAGATGTGGCACTACAGGACAAGGTGCAGTGGGCACGATGGTGGTGGGTTGCTGGTTGGGCTTGATGATCTTTGCCAGCCTTTGTGACTCTGTGATATTGTGCCCAGTGGTGGTCTTTCCAAGGGAGGTGCTGCTTCAGGACTGGCTGGGCAGCAGGCTGCTGGTGGGAGGTGGTGCAGGGATGGATTTTCTTTCCCATACTCAGCTGTCTTGATCCACAAGATCTCTTGACTTATGCTCTCCTGATTCTCTCCCCCATCCTGCTGGGAGGAGTGAGTGAGTGGTTGGGAGGTGTGCAGAGAAGGGCCATGAGGATCATCAAAGGGCTGGAGCTGCTCTGCTATGAGGAGAGACTGAGGGAGTTGGGGCTGTTCAGTCTGGAGAAGAGAAGGCTCCCAGGTGAAGTTATTGTGGCTTTTCAGTATCTGAAGGGGGCTACAAGAAAGCTGGGGAAGGACTTTTTAGGCTGCCAGGTGGTGATAGGACTGGGGGGAATGGATCCAAGCTAGAAATGGGTAGATTCAGACTGGATGTTAGGAAAAAGTTCTTCAGCATGAGGGTAGGGAGAGCCTGGAACAGGTTGCCCAGGCAGGTGGCAGAAACCTCATCCCTGGAGGTGTTTAAGGCCAGGCTGGATGAGGCTCTGGACAACCTGATCTAGTGTGAGGTGTCCCTGCTTATGGCAAGGGGTTGGGACTGGATGATCCTTGTGGTCCCTTCCAACCCTGAATAATTTTGTGATTCCGTGTCCACGACTGGGTGGGTGCTTAGCTGCTGCCTGAGCTCAGCTCACATTTATCCAACCCCACCACATGTTTGATTGGCCAAGAAAAAGACCCAGAGTGTTCTGTGTGCCTCTGTAGGTGGGCATGACCCCAAGCACGGGCATGAAGTCCTCCATGCTCTGGAGGCATTAGCACACCTCCTGGCACAGACTGGTTCCATAGCTACATTACCACAGCTAATGCCCAGAGTTTGGGATCACTGGAGCTGGCAAGGGCCCAGTGGCAGCAGTCATTTTGGATGTGCCACCTTAGTTTGGACTCTGTGGACCTTTGCTGCACCATTCCAGCTGGCTGCAGGGTTGAGTGAGTGCTCCCTAACCCATTCTGTGTGCAAGTGCCAATAGATGTAGCCATAAAGTATCTTTTAATTGCATTTTATCAGGTATTTTGGAAAATAAAGTGGAGTTATAGGGTATGAGAAGGCTCTGGATGATCACAATAATGAAGATGCTCTCTCCCTCTCCTGGATTATTTGTATTTTGGAATTCTTCTGTTGGAAGGGGACATTTCTTATTGTCTTTGGTGAGAACACCTGAAGGGAACCTGCAGGAAGGCTGAAGAGGGACTTCTGCTGAGGGTGTCTGGAGACAGGACAAGGGGGAATGATTTGAAGCTGAGGAAGAGCAGGGTTAGACTGGAGCTAAGGAAGAAGTTCTTCAGTATGAAGATGGTGAGACTGGAATAGGTTGCCCAGAGTGGTTGTGGGCACTCCCTCCTTCCTGGAGACATTTAAAGCCAGATTGGATAAGGCTTTGGGCAACCAAGTCTAGTTGAGAGGTATCCCTGCCCCTATGGCAGGGAGCTTGGAGTGGATGACCTCTGAGGTCCTTTTCAGCCTGAGCCATTCCACAATTCTGCAAAGATGAGTCTAAGGGGAGACCTCACTGCTCTCTCCAACTCCCTGATCTGTGATTTTGTGATCCACAACCTCCCTGGGGGCATTCAGGACCAGGTTGGATGAGGCCTTGCATGACCTGTTCTAGTTGGAGGTGTCCCTGCCTATGACAGGGTTGGAACTGGATGATCTTTGAGGTCCCTTCCAACCTAAACCATTCTATGATTCTATGAACTGGGCATGCTTGCAAATGGGGATGCTCCTAGGGGCTAAAATCAGCCTTTCCCTGTTCTCATTAGTCCTGCATAAAGACTTTTCAGAACTGTGTATGGAACTGTGACTGACAGATGAAGCTGAGACAAGTAAGGGTGGGTGACACATGGCAATGCTGTAAGAGCATGGCAGGGCTGTTGCTTCAAGCATGGCAAGGGATGGAACCCTGCCAGCTCTGCAGAGAAGGAATATTTGCTGACACCAGTATCCCAGGCAGGAAGGTGGGCTGATTTCATATGGCAGGATTATAATCATCCCACTCAGACCACTACTGTGTTCAGTCCCGGAGCCACCAACACGAGAAGGACATGGAACTGTTGGACCCAGTCCAGAGGAGGCCACCAAGGTGTTCAAAAGGGCTGCAGCAGCTCTACTGTGAAGACAGGCTGAGAGAGTTGGGGCTCTGCAGCCTGGAGAAGAGAAGGCTTTGAGGAAACCTTGGAGTAGTCTTCCAGTACCTGAAGAGGGCTACAGGAGGGCTGGGGAGGGACTATTGATAAGGTCTTGTTCTGACAGGATGAGGAGGAATGGGTTTAAACTGGCAGAGGGGAGATGGAAACTGGATGTTAGGAAGAAGTTGTTTGCAGTGAGGGTGGTGAGACACTGGCACAGGTTGCCCAGGGAGGTTGTGGCTGCTCCCTCCCTGGAGGTGTTGAAGGCCAGGCTGGATGAATCCTTGAGCGACCTGATCTAGTGGGAGATGTCCCTGCCTGTGGCACAGGGGGGTTGCAACTGGCTGAGCTTTGGGGGTCCTTCCAACCTAAACCATTCTGTGACTTAAAAGTGAAAGGCAACAGCAGGCTTTGTGCTTGAACCTCTCATTCTAGTGGGCGTTGTGAGTGCTGTGGGAACTCCCTGCAATTACAGCAGTTTGATTGTTAGCAAATGGGATCAACATTTCGAATAGAGCAAACAGATTATTTGATTTAACAGCAGAGAGACTCGAGTGGCAATCACAGCTTCCTAAAGGAGAGAGAAAAGAAAAACCCCACACACACAAAACCCCACAAAACCAACAAATAAACCTTCTTTGATAATAAAGTTTTACTCCTGGAGCCCCGAGGAGCAACACAAGGCACTGGAAAATATTGTCCCTCAGGAGTGAAAGCCTCTTGTCAAAAGAATAAGTTTTTGGTTTTTTTTTTTTTGCTTTTTTAGGATAATGTGGTTGTCACTTGATTTTCTCTCTGCACAGTGAAGCCTTTTCCTGGCAATTTTTCCATCAGTCTGCACTGGCTGCACTTGAATAGGAACTGGAAGCCTCATGTAAAAGTAATCATAGAATTGCTTGGGTTGGAAAAGTCCCCTAAGATCATTAGCTTTAAAGTAAGACCACCATGGCCATGAAGCCCTGTCCCCAGGTGTCATGTCTATATACTTCATGAACACCTCCAGGGATGGGGACTCCACCACCTCCCTGGGCAGCCTGTTCCAATCCCTGACCATTCTAATGTCCAACCTAAACCTCCCCTGATGCAACTTGTGGCCATTTCCTCTCACCCTGTCACTAGTTACTTGAGACCATAGTCCAACCCCCACCTCACTCCAGCCTCCTCTCAGGGAGCTGTAGAGAGCAATGAGGTCTCTGCTCAGCCTCCTCTGCTCCACGCTAACCACCCTCAGTTCCCTCAGCTGCTGCTCCACAGCCCTGTACTTCAGACCCTTCCCCAGCTCTGTTGCCTTTGCTCACTGCCTTGAACATCTCAGTATCCCTTCTGGTTGCCCTCCTGTGTTGTGTCATCTCTTCAAGGAAGCTCCTTGATTCCATGCCCTTGTCCATGCCCAGGCAGCTCCTCCTGCTTTTCCCAGAACTCCATCGCAGGCTCCCTCTCAGCTGTGCTCAGAACTCCTCTTTTCTTCAGCTGCAGCCATTGCTGACTCAAGGGTAAGCCTTGTGCTTAGCTCAGCCACCCCTTCCTGAGCACTCCTGGCTCACTGCCCTGGCCACTCACATTGTGCCCACCACCAACTTTGAAATCAATTAACATTAGGAAGACTCAGGACCTTTGGAACCTTCTAGCATGGGTTGCTCATCACTCTAATCGACTGGTTGGCTCTGGTAGCCTTCATTCTTCTCCTAGCAGGTAGAGCCATTAGTATGCTAATGTAGTCAGATGTTTCTCCTTTGGGGACTGGTTGGGTTGCAAAAAAACCTTTAAGATCATCCAGCCCAACCCTTCTCTAACTCTGCCAGGGCTGGGGCTAAACTATGGCCCTCAGCACCACATCTCTGAGTCTTTGAAACACCTGCAGGGATGAGGATTCAATCACCTCCCTGGCCAGCCTGCACCAGACTTTGGGAACCCTTCCAGGGAAGAATTTCTTCCTCACACCCAGCCTAAACCTCCCTTGGTGCAACTTGAGGCAATTTTCACTTCCCCTCTCATTTTTTACTAAGCAGAACTGACCAGCCTCAATCCACCCTCCTTTGAGGGAGTTATAGAGAGCAATGAGGTCTCCCCTAAGCTTCTTCTTGGCAGAGGGGAGATTGGAATGGATGTCAGGAAGAAATTCTTCACAGTGAGGGTGGTGAGGCACTGGAACAGGTTGCCCAGGGAGGTTGTGGCTGCTCCCTCCCTGCATGTGTTCAAGGCCAGGCTGGATGAGGTCTTGAGCAACCTGATGTAGTGGGAGGTGTCCCTGCCTATGACACAGGGGGGTTGGAACTGGATGATCTTTAAGGTCTCTTCCAACCTAAACCATTCTATGATTCTCCAGACTAACCACCCCTGCTCCTCCTCAGCCCTGTTCTCCAGACTCTTTCCCAGCTTTGCTGCACTTCTCTGCACCTTCTCCAGTTCCTCAGTATCTTTGTTGAGGCAAAAGAGCTCAGCAGAAGCAGTACCACAGAAGAGGTTACCCAGAGTCAATTTAATTTCTTTGATTGCCAACCCTAGAAAGGGAAGATCTTAACCTTTTGTCTTCATGCTGTGAACGCACACGGTGGACCTGAACATGCAATGGTTGGACTCAAAGATCTTGAAGGTATTTTCCAATCTAAATGATTTTAAAAATTTTTTTTTTTTTTTTTTTTTTCTGGGCAGGCAGGAAATGAAGGAACCTCTGACTCTTTAGAGGGCGAACCGGGATGGCAGTGGTGAGACTCACATGAATTAAAATGAGCTTTAGGTTTGGTGCTGCACCTATAGAGCGAGGGATGAAAGGTGCACGAGCAGAGGCTTCTGATCTCGCTCCTCACCCTAAGTGTTTTAAATGTTTACAAAAGTATGGGAGGAATATTTTTCTGCTGAGTGAAGGTGGCCTACTTGACATCGAGAATTTATTCCGTCGGCTTTGATGTTAAACACTTTTAAACAAGGTAAATGTCAACTCAGTCAGGGCAGAATAACTTAGTGCTTTAACTATGTCCTCACAGGGCTGTGCTCTGTGAAGTTTCTGCAGCTCAGAACAGCAGGTTTCCAGGCAGGCATAAAAGAAAATAAGAAGCCCTTTCCAGCTTTGAAGCATAAAATCAATTTAAATAGAACTTCTTCAACTTCTTCCTGACTAATTCGTCTCTGGGTGCTCTCACTGTGTTGGAACAGTGACGTTTCACTGTGCCAGAGAGAAAAAAACCTCTCTTGCTTCTCTTCTTTTTCTTGCATTGGGTAATTTTATGTTCTGAAAAGTCAACCCTTTTGGGTGTCAAGTGAAAATTGTTTTGGCTGGAAAAGACCTCCAAGATCAGGGCTCAGGGCAACCTGACTTAGTTGAGGATGCCCTTGCTTACTGCAGAGGGGGCTGGACTGGATGACCTTTGGAGGTCCATCAAACCCAGACCATTCTCTGGTTTCTAGGATTCTGTGATTCTATTATTCTGATTCTATGATTCCATGATTCAATGATTCCATTATTCTATGATTCTAATTCCACAATTCTGTGATTCTGAATCTATGATTCCACGATGCTATAATTCCATGATTCCATTATTCTATGATTCTGATTCCACAACTCTATGATTCTGAATCTATAATTCCATGATTCTATGATTCTGAATCTATGATTCTATGATTCTGAATCTATGATTCCATGATTCCACAATTCTATGATTCTGAATCTGTGATTCCGAATCTATGATTCCATGACGCTATGATTCCATGATTCTATGATTCCTGGATCCATTATTCTATGATTCTGTGATTCCACAATTCTATGATTCCCTTATTCTATGATTCTGGATCCATGATTCTATGATTCTAGGATTATGAGTCTATGAGTCTGTGATTCTATGATTCTGTGATTCTGAATCTGTGATTCCATGACTCTGTGATTCTGTGCTCATCCAGTCCAACCATTAGCTCAGCACCACCATGTCCATTAAGCCACGTCCCAAAGTGCCATGTCCACAGTTTTCTTGAGCACCTCCAGGGATAGTGACTCCACCACCTCACTGGGCAACCTTTTCCAATGCCTGATAGACTCTCAAGTGGCTGAGAAATCCTAGCTGCATCATGCAAGATGCTCAGTTTGGGTTAGAAAAAGGGAAGTCACTGATGTGCTTTGTTATAAGAGCTTCATTTCTGAGATACTGAGGAATGGCAGTAAAAAAAAGAGACATTGAAGGCAATGTTGTCCTGAAGAAGTACTTGCTAAAAACAGCTTTGTGTGGTTTGGCGTTACCAAGTCTAGGAGATTTCTTATGTAAAAGATGGATAAAAGAGGGATTCGTGGATAAAAAGGAGATCCATGGATAAAATAGAGATCTGTGGATAAAATAGAGATTTGGTTTTTTAAAATTCATGGACAAGCAAAATCAAGCTGGTCTCTGAAAACTGGTGAAGATTTTATGTTCTTGAGGAACTGGGAAGAGGGGAGCCTAATGTGGTTCAACAAGAATAAATGTGGAACCCTGCACTTGGGGAAGAACAGCAGCAAGCACCAGGACAGGTTAGGGGTTGGACTGTTGGAAAGCAGTTCCATGGAGAAGCACCTTGGAGTCCTGGTGGACAATAAGTTTGCATGGGACAGCAAAGTGCCCTTGTGGCCAAAAAGGCCAATGAGCTCCTAGGGTGCATTTATAAGAGTGTGGCCAGCAGATCAAGGGAGGTTCTCTTGCCTCTGTACTCTACCCTGCTGAGACCATATCTGGAAGATTGTGTCCAGTTCTGGTCTCCTGAGTTCAGCACTGACAGGGAGAGAGTCCAATGGAGGCTATAAGGATGCTGGAGGGACTGGAGCATCTGTCTGAGCAGGAAAGGCTGAGAGCCCTGCAGCTGGTCAGTCTGGAGAAGAGAAAGCTGCAAAGGGATCTTATTAATGTCTATAAGTATCTGAAGGGTGGGTGGCAAGAGGAGGGGGCTAAGCTCTTTTCAGCAGCCTCCTGTGATGGAACAAGGGGCAATGGTTACAAATTGGCACAAAGGAATTCCACCTCAACATGAGGAGAAACTTCTTTGGTGTGAGGGTGCCAGAGCCCTGGAGCAGGCTGCCCAGAGAGGTTGTGGAGTCTCCTTCTCTGGAGACTTTCAAAACCTGCCTTGCCCTGGGTGACCTTGCTTTGACAGGGGAGTTGGACTGGATGATCTGTGGAGGTCCCTTCCAACCACTACCATTCTATAATTCCATGATGGGTGATGGAAGAAGCATGACTGGAGGTGCAGTGTGAGCATCAGGGGCTGGATTGAGAGCTATGAAAGTGCCATTTGGCCTGACAAAGCTCTGTGGCTGGCTGTGACTCAGAGGGAAACAGGATGCCTGCTGGCTGTCAGAGTGCTTCTGTGGGCTGTAGTTACATGGTTTAGTGAGCCTGGCAGAAGGGAGAAAACATGAGATGTGTGAGATAAAATGGTACCTCCAAAGCTTTATGGTGCCTGTCATAGTAATGACCCTGGAAGAGATCCTGCAGCTATGAGTTCTCAGGCGTTTAAGATCCTCCTAGGTTCAAATTAGTTTGCTACTGAAGGGACAACTTTGCCATCATTCTTCATCCCTCAAGATCTGTCCTCCCTTCCAGAAAACATGCTGCAAGCCTTTTCTCTTTTGTCTCACAGCCCCTGAGAGGCCACCTCATGTTTCATTACTCTAGAGGTCCCTTCCAACCCGTAACATGCTGTGATTCTGTGATCCATGGCAATCTACCCTAGAAACTAGACTAGAACTGGCTCCAGAAACTGCTCTGAAAATGAAGGGCCTGGAGAATAAGTCTTAGGAAGAACAGCTGAGGGAACTGGAACTGCTTAATCCAAGGAAGAGGAGACTGAGGAGAGACCTTATCGCCCTCTACAACTGCCTGAAAGGACAACACAGAGAGGTTGGTGCTGGTCTCACAGGTAATTAATGATAGAGCAAGAAGGAGCAGCCTCAACCTCCACCCGAGTAGGTTCAGGCTGGACGTTAGGCAAAAGGTTTTCACTGAAAGAGTGGTCAAGGACTGGAACAGGCTGCCCAGGGAGGTGATGGAGTCACTGACCCTGGAGGTGTTTAAAGGCCGTTTAGGTGTGGTGCTTAGAGATGTGACTTAGTGGGGACCTTGGCAAAGCAGGGTTCATGGTGGGACCTGGTGTTCTCTAGGGTCTTTTCCAACCTCAATGATTCTATGGTTCACAGAATGGTCTGAGTTGGAAGGGACCTCTAAAGCTCATCCAGTCCAACTCCCCTCTGCAGTCAGCAGGGACATCCTCCACTAAAGCAGGTTGCTCAGAGCCCTGTAGAGTCTAACCTTGAATATCTCCAGAGATGGAGCCTCAACCACCTCCCTGGGCAACCTGTTGCAGTGTTCCAACACCCTCATGGTGCAGAACTTGTCCCTCACATCCAAACTCATCTATATCTTCATTTATTTCCAGTCAAAGAAAGGCAAAGAGATTTGCTTCTTTTGCCATGGCAGTAATTCTTGACAGTGAGGGTGGTGAGACACTGGAACAGGTTGCTCAGGGAGGCTGTGGATGCAGCCTGGTCCAGTGGAAGTTGTCCTTGCCCATGGCAGGGGGATTGGAACTAGATGACCTTTAAGGTCCCTTCCAGCCCAACCCATTCAACAAAGCCAAATGAGGTGTCCTTAGTTAACCCTTTGTGTGGAAGACCTGTTCACATTGCTCTCAAAAAAAAAAAAAACCTCCAGCACTGATTAAGGGAAAGAAACCTCCAGATGCTCCTAAGTGAAT
>VWZI01016948.1:1029687-1048823 GCA_013396835.1 Psilopogon haemacephalus | reverse complement strand
TTTTAACCTGAAACTTTCTGTGCTGTTCCTCAAAAGTCATTTTGCTGCCAAATTCTCCTTCCAAGAGAACACGCTGGCTTTTAGAGAACACATTGCTAGGAAAGCAAATCGAGGCTGCATATTGCAGTGGGAAGCCAGCTTGTAACAGAAAGGACATTTCTCTATTCTCTCTTGTATTTATTGTGTGTTCCAGTGCCCAGCTTTCATTGGAAGTCAGCGTTTCTTCTCCACATACAGGCAGCACTGCTATCACTCAGGATGGGTTTCATGAATCCACATGAATTAGGCACATCTAAATATAAGGATTGAGGGCAACATCAAGGCTGGAGTAGCTGGGGCATTTGCAGGAGCTGCTGGGGTTTTCTCCAGTGTGCATTCTTTGCTTTCTAGTAGTCAGTAATATTTCTCTTGCATGTAAATGTAGAGCAACTCTGTCTCAGGTGGGAGGTGGAACAGGCTGCCCAGGGAGGTGTTGGAGGTCCCATCCCTGGAGGTATTCAAGGTCAGGCTGGACAAGGCTCTGAGCAACCTGCTCTAGAGGAGGATGTCCCTGCTGAGTGCAGGGTCGGGGGAGGGTGTGGGCTGGATGAGCTTTGGAGGTCCCTTCCAACCCAAACCATTCTACGATATGTGTTGTAGGAAGATAGACTATCACAATCTCCTGCAGGTGTAGCCAAGAAGTGTGGGTATTGGTCTATGATTATATGATTGTATGAAATAGAGAATTTGACCCAGGGTTAGAAAGGCAACTTTTTGTCAGGTCTGTAAATGCAGAGCTGTAAATCACAAAGTATTGACTCTTGGAGTGCATAAGTTTGTGAAGGTTCAAAGGTTTGATAGCAGTTAATGCTGCTAGCAGCTTGGTGTCATCTATCAGGTGTTTATCTGAAGGGAGGCTACAGGAAAGCTGAAGAGGGACTTTACATAAGGGGCGTGTGGTGATAGGACAAGGGCCAATGATTTTAAACTAAAGGGCAGATTTAAATTGGAGTTCAGGAAGAAGTTCTTTACTAGGAGGGTGCTGAGACACTGGAAGGGGTTGCCCAGAGGTGCTGTGAACAGCTCATTTCCTGGAAGACCAGGCTGGAGGAGGCTTTGAGCAACCTGCTCTAGTGGGAGGTGTCTCTGCCCATGGCAGGAGGTTGGAAATGGATGATCTTGCAGGTCCCTTCCATCTCAATGCATTCTGTGGTTTGAGATGACTGAGTGAAACTGTTCTAAGCTGTGGTAAGAACATTCTGACAGGATCCCAGATTGGAGCTAGATGGTCTTTAAGGTCCCTCCTGTCTCAAGCCATTCTGTAGTTTGAGATGACTGAGTGAAGCAGTGGTAAGAACATTCTGACAGGATCCCAGATTGGAGCTAGATGGTCTTTAAGGTCCCTCCTGTCTCAAGCCATTCTGTAGTTTGAGATGACTGAGTGAAGCAGTGGTAAGAACATTCTGACAGGATCCCAGATTGGAGCTAGATGGTCTTTAAGGTCCCTTCCATCTCAAGCCATTCCGTGGTTTGAGATGACTGAGTGAAGCTGGTAAGAACATTCTGACAGGATCCCAGATTGGAGCTAGATGGTCTTTAAGGTCCCTTCCATCTCAAGCCAATTCTGTGGTTTGAGATGACTGAGTGAAGCTGTTCTAAGCTGTGGTAAGAACATTCTGACAGGATCAGAGGTTGTTAAGGGATTGAAAGGGACCTCTGGAGATCTTTGAGTCCGACTCTCCTGCCATTACTAGCATGGGTTTGGTTTTAGGGTCCAATGCACACTGCCTTTTATAGTCTGTATTTGGTATTTTAAGCAAGGCAGTGGAGTGGATGATCATTCATGCCATGAAGCTCATTTATATAAGCTACAGTGTCAAGTTTAATTAAGGGCTACAGTGACAAAGGAAAGCTGATTGCATGCACTCAGGTGACAAGGGACTGGCACCCATAAAAACAATATCCTGGGTAATTAGCAAGGTTAGGATCCTTAAACCTGAGCTGAAAGGTCTCAGGCAGTGTGTTCCAACAGGTAAATAAATGTTCTATAAGAACCAAACTCAATCCACTGCCTAAAATCCAGACTCACAGCCTGGTGGGGTTTTTTTCTGCATGGAGAGCAAGAAACTCTAAGCGTCGGTAAGGAGCATTTGGATCCTCACATTTCCTTCCTTCAGCTCTTTGGGATTGTTTGTAACTTCCAGGGGACTGGAGCACTGCCTTATGAGGAGAGGCTGAGGGACCTGGGGCTGTTTAGTCAGAAGAAGAGAAGACTGAGAGGGGATTTAATCAGTGTTTATAAATATCTGAGAGCTGGGGGTCAAGAGGGAGTGGGGACAGGCTCTGCTCACTTGCTCCCTGGGATAGGACAAGGAGCAATGGATGGAAGCTGCAGCACAGGAGGTTCCAGCTCAACACAAGGGGGAACTTCTTGACTGTAAGGGTCCCAGAGCACTGGAACAGGCTTCCCAGAGATGCTGTGGAGTCTCCTTCTCTGGAGACTTTCCAGGCCTGTCTGGATGCATTCCTCTGTGATCTGTGCTAGATTGTCTGGTCCTGCTCTGACAGAAGGATTGGGTTCAATGATGTCTTTGTGTCCCTTCCAACCCCTGACATCCTGTGAGCCTGTGAACTTGCTCACCACAGTGGCTTTGTGATGATCTCTGGTCAAAGTAAACAGGTGGAGAATTCCCTGGTGGCAGAATTTACTTTGTGCTCTCTGTCCCTGCTGGGCACACTCAGCCTTCAAGCAAACAGTCTGTGATGGTTTGGTAGTTCCCCACCCCTTTCCCCCCAGACTTTGAAATAACCCAGGCTAGAACTCAGTCAGCTGGAAGTTAATAAATGAAGCTTTATATTTACAGCTTTGCACAACATACAAGCAGATATTTACAATGTACAACAGATATGTACAGGTATATACAGTGAAAAGGTAATACAGAAACACCACAGCCCTCCTAGAGATCAGAGTCCCTAAGAGGTGCTTCCAACCACCCTACCACCCTTCCCCCACTACCCAGTCTTATCCCAGTATCTTTCTTATGTGCCAGGTAAGTGAAGGTAGATCAGCCAGGAGGGTTAGCAGCAGGAAACTGGTTAGTGGAATTACACAGATCCAGCTAAGAAGGGAAGAGAAATGCAGCAGCCAGCATGGCTCAAAAACAGCTCTGTCTTATCTTTGTTTGGGTTTCAACTTTTGTACATTTTCCAGTAACCTATGAGTGAAGTAGAACCATCAATGTTTTCCTTTCTCAGCCTGTAACCTAATTTCTCATTCAAATGCTCCAATGAGTTCAAACCAGCACACAGTCCAAACCCCTTCTGCCTAATCCCCATCACCATCTCACTTCCTTTCTCTCTCGTGGCCACTACAAAGGGGGAGTGGATGCTAAGGGTAATGGGGATAGTGGTCAAGATGATAGAATGTGACAAGTCTTTGAACTGCCAAGAGGAATGGGTGTCCCTAAGTGTTCAGCACGAGCCTCTCTTTGCTCCCCGCAGGGCATCTGCACCACAACCACCGCCTTTTTGCACTTCTTCTTCTTAGCTTCATTCTGTTGGGTTCTGACAGAAGCCTGGCAGTCATACATGGCTGTTACTGGGAAAATTAGGACACGGCTCATAAGGAAACGTTTCCTGTGCCTTGGATGGGGTAAGTCCATACAATTCATTTCCTGGGGGTGGCTGGAATGAAATGTTTCCCGCAGCGACGGGCACCAAGAATGTCAGCACTGGCTTCAGGAAACCTGAAGGGGAGGACACAACACGTTCATAAAGAAAAAAAAAAAACCCAAAGTAGGTTAGGAACCTGTCCTCTTTATGGCAAGCTGTGCTGCTCTGTATTTTAGCATTCTCTTCTTAAATGTGTTTTAACAGGATTGGAGAAGTTCTTCAGCAAAGTAGTGTAATACCAAAACAAAAAAAAACCAAAAAACCAAAACAAACAAACAAACCACCAAAACAAAAAAGTGCAAGGTCCAGCATCTGGGTCAAGAAGGCTCTGAGGTGAACTTATTGTGGCCTTTCAGTATCTGAAGGGGGCTACAAGAAAGCTGGGGATGGACTTTTTAGGATGTCAGGTAGTGATAGGACTGGGGGGAATGGAACGAAGCTAGAAATGGGGAGATTTAGACTGGATGTTAGGAAGAAGTTCTTCAGCATGAGGGTGGTGTGAACCTGGAATGGGCAGCCCAGGGAGGTGGTGGAAGCCTCATCCATAGAGGTGTTTAAGGCCAGGCTGGATGAGGCTCTGGACAGCCTGATCAAGTGTGAGGTGTCCCTGCCCATAGCAGGGGTGTTGGAACTGGCTGATCCCTGTGGTCCCTTCCAACCCTGACTGATTCTATGATTTTATTAAAAAAAAAAAATATAGAGAGAACAAGAAAGAAGAAAAAAAAAAGCCTTCACTGAATATTCATGAAGCTGTTTCCTAGTTCACTTTAAGACCTGTCAAATGCAGCAGGAATTCAGCTACATCAAAGTGTGGTACATTGTGGGCAGAGAAGAGTGTCCTCCTCCCCGCTAGTGCTTCAGAAAAAAACAACCCCTGCAGCAGCACCCAAAGTGATTCATTCCATGTGAAATTGGCCACTTTTGCATTAACCCTCCCTGCTGGCTTTGGGTTTTTTGGGTTCTTTTTTTGTTTGGGTTTTTTTTTCCAATATTTTGCTCAGCATCTAATGGTTATTACATTTTTGGGGGGGGGGTTGTGTTTTATTGCAGGTTTACCAGCATTAGTGGTCGCCATATCAATTGGCTTTACCAAGACAAAAGGATATGGAACAGCTCATTAGTAAGTCAATCTGAAATGATACATGGGAGGGGGTTAATTAACAACACTCTCACACCCCTCAGCAGTTGTGCAGCATAGTAATTCTTGGCTCGAGTTGAGGCAAGGAACATTTAGGTTGGGTATTAAGAATGTTTTCTTTGCTGCAAGAGTGGTCAGGGATTGGCACAGGCTGCCCAGGGAGGTGGTGGAGTCCCCATCCCTGGAGGTGTTCAAGAAACCTATGGCCATGGCTCTTTGGGATGTGGTTGAATGGCCGTGGTGGGATTGGGTTTCTGGTTGGACTGGATGACCTTAGAGGGCTTTTCCAACCTTAATGATACTATGGTAGTCTAAAGGCTCACACTTGGAACTGCTCAGTCACTGAGTGGTCCACAACAGAGCGAGGAGAAAATGCCGGCGTGGTCCCAAGCTCGGGAAAGCACCAGGGATTCTTCTGGAAGGTTTTGAAGTAGCAAGCTTCTAAGATTCCACTGAGGATTGGCTCCACTTAAACACCTGAGATTCGACTCCACTCCCCAAAGGGAGTGTTGAATGCCTCAGCTAGCCTCTTCCAGAATCAAGTCCAACCATCGCTGTAGTGAAGAGCGGAGAAAGTGCAGCAGTAATCAGCGAGTGAGTTGGCAGAGACCTCTGGATGCAGGAGCACAAACGGTGGAAAAGCATCTAGGAAAAACAACAAGCAACCTACACAAACCAAATCAAAGCCAACAAGAAATCAAGGTCCTGACAAAGCTTTGCCTCACAGAACAAGAAGTTTGAGCGTCTCACCTTTTTGGGGTGGGTATTTTCTTCCCCCCTGAGATTGCCTTTTAAATCCCGATGGAGGAAATGGAGTCCTTCTGAAGTCAGCTTGCCAAGCACACAGAAACAGCCTCCCAATTCAGGGATCTTTATGGGAAAAAGAAAGAGCCTTTTTCACTGCTGAAATGACTGGTAGATCACCACTATTATCAGGCACTTTCAAGCCAATCTACCTCACCCCCACAGGAACTGCAGTCAGAGAAATTAATCCTTGTAGCCTCAACCAGGTGCTTCTTTTGTACTGGTTGCAGAGCAATAGGTGAGATTTCAAGCAGTGGAGAGGAAGTGAGCATTCCTGTACTCACTAGCATCTAGACCTGCCTGCAATTGTGCTGAGAAGAGTCTCTCTGCATCCATGCTTCTGCCCACCAAGCGTGTCCCTCACCTTTAATACCTTTAAGCTGCTTGGAGCCAAAGCCCTGCAGAAAGCTCAGAGCAGCTCTCCCATCCATCCACCTCTCCTGGAGTCCCTGAGTTAGCCGTTTCCTGAAGCAGGCTCTTCTTGAGAGACACCAGTGAGGAGATGTGTTTACTTCATTCACATTTTATTAACGCAGTTCCCGTTTAAACCACCTAACTGGTTCCGTTTAGCACCTGAGAAATTGACTTCTCAGCTTGGCTGCCTTTTGGCTGTCTCTTGCTAAAGAAGGAGCCTGGGCTGAGCAGTGCTCCAACCACCAAGACATTACGTATGCAGGAATGTGCATCCTTTGGCCCTCCTGTTTGGAGCTCTCCTCACGTCTCCTCAGGAATTAAGTATGCATCTGGACAGAAAAAAAGAAAAGAGGAAATATGACTCTGTAGCCTGGTAATGAAGGCATTCATCAGAGATGTGGATGAGTTAGGTCAAGTCCTCGCTTCAATGAATATTTAATTATTCTCCTTAGCATCACCACTAAGTGAGATCAGGATTCCCCCTCCCTGCCCTGTGTGTCCCATCAGCTTGGCACAGCAGGAGAAGCTTCAAGCCCTTTGCTTAGGCTCTGGGTGGGTGAGGAACAAAAAAAAAAAAAAAACAAACCCCAAACAAATCTCCTTTGGGAGGCCAGCCCTTTAGCTTGAGATGGTGCCAATGTGTGCCTGGCATTTCATTAATGAGGAATGGCTTTACCTCACTGAAGTGCTTAACTTGCACTCATAGGCAATCATGAGTGGAACAACATTCTCAGCCCTCTCCTGGCAGTATACTGAGGACATCTTCCTCTGACATTTTCTAACTAAGGTGTGCTCATCTTGCTGCTACTGAGTCTTTCAGCCAGGGCTGGAGAACAATTGAGGCTATGAGGATTAAAAAATCACAAGATTTGCAATGCCCAGACCTCACTGGAGAAGGAGCTTTGGATCTTACAGGATCAATCCCATTGCATCAACTTGCCTGAAATTATTGATGCATGACTCCTTGCTTTAGTTGCTGTTGCTTCCTGTCTCTTTCCTGGTCTGGATGCATTTTTCAAAGAGGTTATGCTGAAATATTCAGACAAAGCAGCAAGTCAGTCATTAAAGGTAACCTAAGAAGTAAAAAAAAAAAAAAACCAACAGAGCAGGTCTCTGTGCAATGAGCAGCTTCTCTCTCAGGGTCTAAATTTAGCTTACACAGTTACCATGGGAAGAGAGCATAAAAGGAGGTGTGCAAAGGACAAATACTACCATAAAGCAGCTTTTAGGGCCACAAAGATGATCAGAGAGCTGGAGCACCTCCCCTGTGGGGACAGGCTGCAAGAATTGGGGATGTTCAGCCTGGAGAAGGCTCCAGGGAGACCTTGGAGCAGCCTTCTCAAGAGGGCTGGAGGGGCAGCAGGAGAGCTGGAGGGAGACTTCTTACAGGGGCTTGTAGTGATAGGATGAAGATGAATGATTCTGTGACTATGATTCTGTGACTCTATGACTCTATAATTCTGTGACTCTATGATTCTGTGATTTTATGACTCTATGATTCTGTGATTCTATGACTCTATGATTGTGACTGTGATTCTATGACTATGAGTCCGTGACTCTATGATTCTGTGACCCTATGACTCTATAGTTACACATTTCTTTGACTCTATGATTCTGTGGCTCTATGATTCCATGATTCTCATCTCCTTTGCAAATCCATTCTCCTGGCATTTGACATCAGAACAACGTATGGAACATGGAATGCAGGGAATGGAGATTCCTTCTCCATCACCACCTGACCTACTATCCCACTTTAGATGCCAGCCAGGAATTGTGTCCTGTAACATCTGCTGGGCTGGGTGAAAATAGGACTCCTGCTCTTACTGCTCTCATAACTAAAGCCCTGTGGAAGTTTGGTAACTGCTGGCACTATATTTGGCTGCAGTCAGGGACAGCCACGCTGCCATCAGATATGCATCCTGCTGCAAAACATTCCTGCTGTGCAGGATTCTGTTTGTTAAAAATGACAGCTCCAGATGGAGAAAATGAAGAGTGAAAATGAAGGAACTGCTTCTAGTCCCCACAGCCCCACACAAGGGAAGGATTGACCAAGAAGCTTTAAAGCAGAGCTCAGTTTCATAGAGTGTTTGACTGATGGGGGCGGCTTGGATTGCTCTACGCACAGATGGGGTGATCCACAGGTTCTGGTTTCTGTCTTCTTCTCTCAGTCCTCATTATTAGGCACTTCCACTGCTGTCCACTGCAAATGATGTGTGAAAAATATTGCACACAGGCACTTGGGCTGATGCAGACACACAAGGGATTAAAAAGAATAAAAAACCCAATCCGAGAAGCTTGTAGAAGTGCCAGGATGCCTGGGAAAGATTTGTGTGCCTGAAAGCTTGATTGGTTGGTTGGTAGGTGGGTTTTCCCCACCCCCCAACTATTTCTGGGAGTCTACTAAATATTGTTGCTGCCTCTCTCCATCCATCAGAGCTGTGACAGCAATGCTGCTACAAGTTATAGTTAATAAACCCTTCCTGACCTGCATACAGAGCTATGCATTGGTGAGGAGTGCAAATAACTTCCAGGGGTTCATTCTATCAGCAAGGATTAAGATCCTCTCGTAGCCACATTCCTAAGAGAGGAAACCATCATCCTGGTGAGCAGAACCAGGATCCTGGAGAGCATCAAACAGCTCACAGAATGTGCAGGACGCAAGAGCAAGACTCCAGACAGGCAGCAGAATTTTATGACCATGTAACACAGTGCCCATAAAACCCACCAGTGGATGCTCTTAATGCTAATCAATTTATATGACTTGCTGCTGGGTGAGCTTCAGGGAGGGAAGATGACAGCAGTGGAGGACAAAATGAAAAAAAAAAAACCCAACAGAAGTGGAGAAGAAGTAATAAAATAAGACAGAAGTGGAGAACAAAATAAAGGAAGATAGAACTGGAGAACAAAGTGGAAAAAAAAAAAGAAATGGGGAATGAAGTTTAAAAAAAAAGGCAGAAATGGAGAATGAAGTAAAAACCAAAAAAATGGGGAATGAAGTTTAAAAAAAAAAGGCAAAAATTAAGAATGAAGTAAAAAAAAAAAGAAACAGAAATGAGGAATGAAGTAAAAAACAAACAGAAATGGGGAATGAAGTTTAAAAAAATGGAAATGGGGAACAAAGTAAAAAAAATGGAGAACAACACAAAAAGAAAAGAAACAGGGAATGAAGTAAATGAAAAGGTAGACATAGAGAATGAAGTAAAAAAAAAAAAAGACAGAAATGGAGAATGAAGTTAAAAAAAAAACAAATGGAGAAAATATAATAAGACAGAAATGGAGAAGAAAATAAAGACAACTGTAAATCACAAGGGGGGAAAATCTATCATAGCAAAAATAATACAATACAAAACAGAAAAAAAAAAAAGTAGAAGGGAAGAAGGAAAAAATAATTAAGAACTGACAGCAATTGCCTGCCCATGTAAGAAGATACCTGAGAAGATGTCTTCAGAAAGTTTTCTGCACAGAACAATTGTAGGTGCCCCCTTCCTGGAGGTGTTCAAAGTCAAGCTGGATGAAGCCATGACCACCCTGGGCTAGTGGGAGGTGTCCCTGCCCATGGCTAGGGCTGTTCAGCCTGGAGAAGAGAAGGCTGCAGAGGGACAGTTTGCAAAGGCCTGCAGGGACAGGACTAAGGGCAATGGTTTGGAATGAGAGCAGAACAGATTGAGATTGGATGTGAGGAACAAGATCTGTACCAGGAGGCTGCTGGAACACTGCAAGAGGTTGCCCAGGGAGGTGGTTGAGGCTCCATCCCTGGAGATATTTAAGGTGAGGCTGGACAGGTTTCTGGGCAACCTGGTGTAGTGGAGAATGTCCCTGCTGACTGCAGAGGGGGTTGGACAGGATGACCTTTGGAGGTCCCTTCCAACCCAGACCATTCTGATTCTATTCCAAACTATTAAAGCAGCTTTGATTTCTCACTCTTATCAAGAGGACCATGATGCAAGCATCCCATTCCCACAGACCTTTATCCTTCCACAGTGAGGCAGCAGCTGAAGCAATCACTGTTGAAGAGGAATGATCTGGGTTTTAGGTGCAATTAAAACACAACAACTACTGCAAAGGCTCAGTAGTTACAAAAAATGAAATGCAGTAGTGCAAAGTCTGCAGGAATAGCTTTGGTGACAGCATGGAAAAGCTACTGGATGTTAGGAAGAAGTTCTTTGGATGTAAGGAAGAAGTCCTTTGGATGCTAGGAAGAAGTTCTTCACCAGGAGCGTGGTAAGACAGTGGCCCAGGTTGCCCAGGGGCATGGTGGAAGCCTCCTCCCTGGAGGTCTTTAAGGCCAAGCTGGATGTGGCTCTGAGCAACCTGATCCAGTGTGAGATGTCCCTGCTGACTGCAAAGAGGGCTGGACTAGATGACCTTTGGAGGTCCCTTCCAAGCCATTCTGTGATTCCATGTAGGTGTGATCATGCATTCAAGGGAACACACAGGCTGTTGAATGTGCAATCACTGGGAAAACAGCACAGCTGCATCTGACTGCAGTGTGTGGAGCTCCTGAGCTTTTGCAACTATGGAATTTTTTCCATCGTGGGGGTATCAAATATTTAGAGCTCAATGCTGTAAGCTGTCTTTGGAGATCTGATGGTTTCCAGTGCAAAGCCCTGGTGGAGTATGACAAAGGCTGCAGGATGAGTAGCAGTTTTCAGCCGGTTGGAAAGATGCATTTACATTGTTTGCAAAATAGAACAGATCATACAGGATTTATTCTTTCATGGCATGATTCTCTAAGTTCTAACAGCAATTTTTAATTGACTTAAGATACAAAGAAACCTGGTTTTTTTAAATTAAATTCTGCTGCTGCATGGTCTTAGCCTTTTGTTTTTATCAAGTATAAACCTATTGGAAGTTGTAGGCTCAATCTGAAGTTTTGTTGTTGCATGGCCTTGACTTTTTTTTTTAATCAAGTATAAACATTATAGGCTGAACTTAAAGTTCTATGTTTCATGTCCTTGACCTTTTGTTTTTATCAAGTATAAACCTGTTGGAAGTTGTAGGCTCAATCTCAAGTTCTGTTGTTGCATGGCCTTGACTTGCTTTTTTTATCAGTTATACACCCATTGGATGTAGCAGACTGAATGTAAAGTTCTGTGTTGCATATCCTTCACCTTTGTTTTAATCAAGTATAAACCTGTTGGACATTGTAGATTCAATCTGAAATTTTATTGTTGCATGTCCTTCACTTTTTGTTTTTATCAAGTATAAACCTGTTGGAAGTTGTAGGCTCAATCTGAAGTTCTGTTGTTGCATGCCCTTAACCTTCTGGTTTTATCAAGTGTAAACCTGTTGGATGTTGTAGGCTCAATCTGAAGTTCTGTTGTTGCATGCCCTTAACCTTCTGGTTTTATCAAGTATAAACCTATGGGAAGTTGTAGGCTCAATCTGAAGTTCTGTTGTTGCACGTCCTTGACCTTCTGGGTTTTTTTCAAGTATAAACCTGTTGGATGTTGTAGGCTGGATGTAAAATTCTGTGTTGCATATCCCTCACCTTTTGTTTTAATCAAGTATAAAATCAATGGACGTTGTAGGCTGAATCTGAAGTTCTGTTGGTCTGTGTCCCTCACCTTTTGTTTTCATCAAGTATAAGCCTGTTGGATGTTGTAGGCTCAATCTAAAGTTCTATTGTTGCATGGCCTTCAGCTTTTGTTTTTATCAGGTATAAAATTGTTGGACGTTGTAGGCTGAATGTAAAGTTCTATGTTTCATGTCCTTGACCTTTTGTTCTTATCAAGTATAAACTTGTTGGACATTGTAAGCGGAATCTAAAGTTCTCTTGGTGCATATCCTTGACCTTTCGTGTTTTGAAGTGTACAACTGCTTGACATTGTAAGCTGAGAATGAAATTCTAGCAGGTCCTGTCCAGTTAAGTCAGCATATATGGTTAGAAGAGGCTTAAGTAAGATTGGCAAACTTCCTGTTGTGCTTTTAATACACTTGGGGCCTTTCAGTAGATGTATAATTCACACACAAATCTTTTGAAATGTTAACTGTTGCTAATGGGAATTGCTCTGGACATCATCACATCAGCCAAGTCATCCCTTTGTGAGTATGTGGAAGACACCCCAGAAGGATCTCCTGCTGTAGTAGTTATTGTGCATGCTGTAGTAATTCTTAATGCTTCCTTGGCGATGCCTTGCAGTGATTTTTAATTTGTGTCAGTTCTTCTCTCCTGTTCTTTCCAGCTGTTGGCTGTCTCTCGAAGGAGGGCTGCTTTACGCTTTCGTTGGACCTGCAGCTGCTGTTGTCCTGGTAAACATTCCTCTTTTCAGTGCATTTCAGTGGATCTCCAGTGTGTTCCTATGAAACGATAAGGGTGTGCTCTCGAGATCCTCAAAGCCTAGCTCTGCATTGCATCCTCCTGGCAATGCTGAGCTCAGGATGGTTGGACATAGCCGCGGTGTTTTGGAGGTGTGACTCATTTAACTCTATCACTTCTTCCTCTCCCTCCTCTCTCCGTGTTTGCCTGTGTGTCTTTCACAAACTGGGAGAGAGCCATGTGCTGATGGGTGGCACAGGAAACCTGTTAGAGGCATTTCTGGGTTGCTAGCAGTGGCATCTATGCAGCTGTCACTGCCTTGAGAGGTGCAGTGACAGTCTTGATGAAGTGCTGCCTGGTGCTGGAGCGCTGGTGCCAGTGAAAGCAGCAGGAGGAGGGGAACCAGCCAGCAACTTGGCTCCTGCTTTGCAAGCCAAAGAAACCAAATCATTATAGGTGGAAGATGTTACTCTCCTGGATAGTAATCTTCCAGGTCTCTGGAATTACATTTAGGAGTTGGATTCACTTTGCCCAAGTGTAAACATTTGCAATGCAAATTTCTGCATCTAAGCTGCTCCTCCTAGCCATGTATCCTCTGGAGGAGATATGTGGCTAGGGTAGACATTTACCTTCTGGACAAGAACAGGCTGAGAAGATACCTTATTGCTCTCTACATCTACCTGAGAGGAGGTTAGAAAGAAGTAGGTTTGGTCTCTTTGCTCAGGTAAGGTTCAATAGAATGAGAAGAAATGTCCTCAAGTTGCACCAGGGAAGGTTTAGATTGGGTAATGGGAAAAAAAATCTTTCATGCAAGAGTGGTCAGGCATTTGGCACAGGCTGCCCAGGGAGGTGGTAGAGTGAAGGTGTTCCAGAAAGGTGTGGCTATGGCACTTTGAGACGTGGTTTAGTGGCTATGGTGATGCTCAGTTGATGGTTGGACTTGATCATCTGAGAGGTCTTTTCCAACCTTAATGAATCTATTCATTGCCAATGAAGAAAAATAAGCTGTTTTAGGACCCAAAACCATCAGAAATACTTCAAATGTCTGGGGTAAGATGAATTGTAGCCTCCATGTGCCATGGTCTATCAGTCACCTGCCCTGTAGCCTCTAGGGGATTTTTTTTTTTTCTGGCAGCAATTTGTTTGGCATTTTTCTCTTCCAGTTTTTGAATGTAAATTCTTCCTTCCCCTCCACCAGTTTACTAAGAGGACAGCTCTAGCAGCATCAGTTATTTCTGGTTTCCCCTTGCAGAAGGGGATCAGTCTTAGTAGAGTCTTAAATCAAAGCTATAGCCATTTTGCTACATAGATTTCCCCAAAATGGATGTTTACTACTCCCATAGAGTTTGTCTCATCATTGCCTGGAGTCAAGCCAGGCTCCTTTTGTACAGTCCCTGTCATGAGAGAGGAGCCAAGGGTATTTACCAAAATACCTTTCACATGGAACTGTATGTTCCCTGTGTAATTGGCAAGCTTTGTTCAGAGATGTTTGAAGTTCACAGTTGCAGTTTGCCCTCCCATTAGCTGGGAGCTGGGGAAGGAGCTGTTCCGTGCAGCCACTTAAGCCTGAGCGTTCGAAGCGAAAAGAATAACCTCACATCAGCTGGGAAAAAAAAAAAAATAATAATGTAAATGCTGGCAATAAAGTGCTAATAAGAAAGGCTGGGGAAGAGTTGGCAGGACAGACTGGCAACAATTGGGTGGTTTGGCACAGGCCTTGAAAAAAAAACAACCTGTTTGAAAGGGGGAAAAAAAAAAAAGAGAGAGAAAAGGGTTAGGCTTTTCTAATTAAAAAAAAAAAAAAAAGGCACATTTACTTGACAGACACAAAACATGGTCATACTTTTTCTTCAGGGCCATGCAGAGCCAGGTTCATTAATACAAATGGATAATGAGGGTCATTATGATGTCCACTAAATACCATTTGTATGTCTGTGGAGTGACAAAAGTTGGCTGCCGAAACACTTGGGATACTGTTACAGGTTAGGTCTTCAAGCCCTGTGTGTAATCATACATGAGCTGAAAAAAAAGTGGAACCCAAAGCCATGTAGACATGGCCCTTCAGGACATGGTTTGGTGGTCATGGTGCTGTTGGGTTCATAGTTGGGCTAGATGAACCCAAACCCATGTAGACATGGCCCTTCATAATGTGGTTTGGTGGTCACAGTGGTGTTGGGTTGATAGTTGGGCTTGATGAACCCAAACCTATGTAGACATGGCCCTTCATAATGTGGTTTGGTGGTCACAGTGGTGTTGGGTTGATAGTTGGGCTTGATGAACCCAAACCTATGTAGACATGGCCCTTCATAATGTGGTTGGGTGGTCACAGTGGTGTTGGGTCAATAGTTGGGCTCAATGAACCCAAACCTATGTAGACATGGCCCTTTATGATATTGTTTCATTTTCACAGTGGCGTTGGGTTGATAGTTGGGCCTGATGAACCCAAACCCATGTAAACTTGGCCCTTCATGATATGATTTGGTGGTCACAGTGGTGTTGGGTCAATAGTTGGGCTTGATGAACCCAAACCTATGTAGACATGGCCCTAATTGGACTTGATGATCTTAGAGGTCTTTTGCAACCACTATGATGTTAACATGACATTATTTAATGGAGAAATACAGACTTACCCACCCCAGGCTCATCCCAGACATTCATCTGGCCCACTGGTAGAGGAGACTGCTGTCACACAGGGCACAAGCCTGGCGTGGTGCTGAGTGGCACAGTCCATGACTAATGTGCAGGAGGCTATAGAAAGCCACGGGCTGGATCTGCATAAGTGGGAACACCCACACAGGCCATAAATGCTTAAAAAAGGAGATGGCTGTGGTCATCATGTGCTCTGAGTAACTCTTCCCCCAGCCCACACTGCCACTGCAGTGCTTATCTTGCAGCAGGATAGAGCATTGCAAGCAAAGCTGAGGAAATAGCTTCTGGCCAAGTGCTGGATCCTGCAGCTGGGTCACAATGACCCCATCAATGCTCCAGGCTTTGGAAAGCTGCCCAGTAAAGAAAGACCTGGGGGTGTTGCTGGCCAGCTGGCTGAAACTGAGCCAGAAGTGTGCCCAGGTGGGCAAGAAGAGCAACAGCAGCCTTGCTTGGATCAGCAATAGTGTGGCCAGCAGGAGTAGGGAAGGGATTGTGCCTCTCTGCTGGGCACTGGTGAAGTCACACCTTGAGTGCTGGGCTTGGTTTTGGGGCCCTCACTAGAAGAGCATTGAGGTGCTGGAGTGTGTCCAGAGGAGGGAACCAAGCTGGGGAAGGGTCTAGAGAACAGGGCTGGGGAGGAGCAGCTAAGGGACCTTGAGGGACCTGTTTAGTGTAAAGCAGGGGAGGCTGAGGGGAGAACTCATTGCTCTCTGCAGCTCCCTGAGAGGAGATTGGAGCCAGGTGGGTTTGGTCTCTTCTCCCTTGTAATAGACGATAGGATGAGAGAAAATGGCCTCAAGCTGCACTAGTGGAGGTTCACGTTGGAGATGAGGAAGAATCTCTTTGCTGCAAAAGTGGCCATGGCTTGACACAAGCTGCACAGGGAGGTGGTGGGATCCCTATCCCTGGAGGTGTTAAAAACAATGTGTGGATGTGGCACTTGGGTTCATGGTTTCATGAATTGGGTTGATGATCTTAGAGATCTCTTCCAATCCAAATGCTTCTCTGATTCCATAGAACTTGATAATAGGCTTAATTCAAGAGTGAAAACGAAGCCTGTGCCAGTGTGTGTCTGTGTTAGCCAAGTGAGAAGATGACCTTTTGGCATGCTCAGGGACAGTGTCACAAGGCAGGCTCAGAAAGGCAGCAGGAGGCATTTTGCAGGCTCGAATGACATTTTTGAGGTACCACAGTAAAATGTTACCTTTGCAAGTACTGAAAGATCTACTCTTTCTTTGTTTTTCTGGTTTTTTTCCCCTCTGACAGGTCAACATGGTGATTGGCATTTTGGTATTTAATAAACTTGTTTCCAGAGATGGAATCCTGGACAAAAAACTCAAACACAGAGCGGGGTAAGCAACAGTTGGGTTCTTCTAAAGCACGTTCGGCTGGCATCACCCATTTTCATCCCCCCTCTCTGACCCACCCCAAAAAATAAAAGTGCTTTTCATTGTGCCTCCCACTTTGCATGCCTAACAGATCCTGTGCATCTCAGAAGCTGCATTATGCTGAGGGGAGGCAGCCAGGCCCAACCAGACATAATAAAACACAAGTACAGCAGTATTAAGTCGATAAGAACGAGAGGGAAGCAAATCTGAGCAGAGGTTTCGCAAGAGCTGCCACACATCCAGCACTCAGGAAGGGCTTTTATGCACTGTGTGTGCTGAAGGAACTGATTTATTTTGCCTGGCTGTCAAATTTAATTGCTGTGGTGGAAAATGCTGCTCGTTTGTGTAAACTGCTATGAAATAGCTTTTCCTAGCGCCACAGAGCCCTTGCTGAGGTCAGTGTTGCATCTGCCCTTCTGAAGCTGGGAGAGGTTTTGCCTTTGCTCTTAAGTCCACATCTACAGAGGAGCTTCTGTTCTGAGTCACTGCAACAGAGCTCTTACCTGGCAGACCCCCACAGGTTTTAAGGGCAAAGAAAGGGGAAAAAAAGCAAATGGAAGTTGTGTGTTATTGATCATCTATTGGCACTTCTACCCAACTTCTGTTTGCCATCCTGAGAAGGAAGGGTGGATGGCAGTGATGGGATCAGAAACTGGTTTTCAGTGGATGACAGTGAAGCACCAAACCTTGATTCATCCCATCTTGGAGAAAAGTATTTCCCAAGTGCATCATCACCTTCCTAATGCTTATGGAGGTATATTTAGACTTGGAGCAATTGGGTTGTTTCACAACTGCATCTTCTAGGGTTGTCTTTTGGGCCAGCTTGTGGTTACCACCATCAGTAGCTGCAATGATATCTTTATTTTACTGTGTGTGACTGCTGAGTAAAGTCACTGCAGCTTCCCTTGGAGTTATTCCACCACCTAATTCCCAGTAAGTTAAATTCATTGCTTAGAAGAGTGAATTTGTGACGAATCCTTCAGCTCCCTTGATTTGCTTTTAATAGTAATGTAATGAAACCTTTCAGGGTTTTTTCAGCTCTTTCCCCATCATTTTGACAAATATGGGCCAAAAGCTTTCATTTTGTTTCCTCCCTTGTCTTCCTCCTATTTTTTTTTTTTTTTCACCAGAGATTATTAGTGTCTTAACCTCATTTTTACCAACGACCCTCCTCCATCAATATTCTTAGCTGTGTCGTTACACTGGGGACATCCAGAATATTAGAAAGGCTCCCAGGAGACCTTCTTGTGGCCTCCCAGTATCTGAAGGGGGCTACAAGAAAGCTGGGAAGGGACTTTTTAGGGTGTCAGGTAGTGATAGGAGTGGGGGGAATGGATCCAAGCTAGAAGAGGGCAGATTTAGATTAGATGTTAGGAAGAAGTTCTTCACCATGAGGGCAGTGAGAGCCTGGCACAGGTTGCCCAGGGAGATGGTGGAAGCCTTATCCCTGGAGGTTTTTAATGCCAGGCTGGATGTGGCTCTGGGCAAGCTGTTCTAATGTGAAGTTTCCCTGCCCATTGCAGGGGGGTTGGAACTGGAGGGTCCTTGAGGTCCCTTCCAACCCTGGCACAACTCTGTGATTGATTCATTGGTTCTTGATGGATTTCAATCATTTTCCTGGCATAAGGAGGAGCAGATATTTATGTGCAGGCAGCAAAATTCCATATGCATCAAGTGCTATTATTATTTTCAAGATCCAGAACAGCTCTGTAGATGTAGAGAATAATCCAGCCTGGTAACATCAAGCAGAGGTAGAAAAGACTTTTCCCAACTATAGTCTAAGCTTTACCCAATGCATTTTTTCTAGTTCATTAACGCAGATCTGTAAGTGGTGGAAATTGATGTGGACTCATTGAGTACCTTTTCACACTCCACAAGCACCTGATGCAAAGTGATGCTTCTCACTGATTTTTTTAATGGAAGAAACTAACTCTTGATGAAAAAAAAAACCCAAAAAAACCACCCTACAGTTTCATGGGAAATATACTGCACTGCTTTATGGAAAGGCATTGGAGCAAAATGCCTTTATGGAAAGGCTTGGAATGAAATGAAATCAACTGGAATTTGGTGTTGCTCAGGGCAGCGTGTTAGAAATCTCGTGAGCAGGAGGTTTGGCAATGAAAAGGCTTTCTGCTGGTTAAAATAGCTGCCACAAACCCAGAGTGTTCCATATCCTCACCGTGTCGACCGCTTTCCAGCTAGGAACGGATGAAGCATCCTGCCTCTCACACCTCAGTCAGCTGTGGTTATTCCTGGATCTGACAGCAGGGATGGCAAAAGCCTTTCTTTGGCTGGCTGAGGAGTTTGAAGGCAGCGCTGTACGGAAAACCCCAATTTAAATGCCAGGGTTTGCCTCTTAACTCTTCTGGGGGGTGCCGAGGTACAATTGTCCATGGGAAGACCACTTTGGAACTTAATGCTCGTGTACTGTGTTTTATTAAAATGCAAAGCAGCTCACGCTTTTGGGCGTTGCTTTGAGTACCCCCTCGAGATTCCTTTCATCAGATTCCATCCGCTCCAAGCCCTGTATTCAGACCTCCCTGCAGCGCGAATGAAAATCAATCCAGGCGTTAGCCAAGCCACCCAGGTCACTGCTGCAGACCTTGACCCCGTGCCAATTCGGTGCTTAAACACACAGTGCAGGCTACTTGGCCTTATTTATTAAACCCTCTGCAATTCCACACGTCTCAGCCTCCTCCTTTAAGTCTCCTTTGCTCCAGCCACAGGTCTGAATAGAGGGAATTCACGTTGGCTGTCTCCCGCCTCGCACCTGCTGCTCTTTGTATTTGAGTGGCCCTGGGTGGTTGTGCTATTTGGGGGAGAGGGTCTTTTT
>VWZI01016948.1:1018949-1029327 GCA_013396835.1 Psilopogon haemacephalus | reverse complement strand
AAAATAAAAGATCTGCTGCACACATACTAGTCCTGTGAATGTGTTTCCCCTCCCCAATTTTTTTTTTTTTTTTTTTTTTTTTTTTTTTTTTTTTTGTGGGTGTTCTGTTTGTTTGCAGTCAGATGAGTGAGCCTCATAGCGGTTTGACGCTCAAATGTGCCAAGTGTGGAGTAGTTTCAACAACAGCTTTGTCAGCCACCACCGCCAGTAACGCCATGTTAGTCCTTGATCGGTTTACATCTCTTCTTTGCTACTTTTAACAGTGCATGTGAGACAATTAAGCTCTTGACGGTGCCCAGCACCTTTAAATGCTTTGTAAACAGCAAAATAAAAAAAAGGAAAAGTGATCAAAATGTTTTTAAAAAAAAAAAAAAAAAATAGCTAATTGCAACTCTTGTTTATTAAGCGTAAAGCATGACCCAGTTGCATTCTTGCCTCCTATTTGCAAGTTAACTTGGTAAAGTGGCAGCCTTAAGCCTGCCTGATGTTAATAGTGAGCTTTGACTCATTTGCTTTGTGTGTTTGCACTGCTCCAATGCTGCTCTTCTCTCTTATTTTTTTTTCTTTTTTTTCCTTTTTTTTCTTTCTTTTTTTTCCCCCCCTCCAGGGCATCCCTTTGGAGTTCCTGCGTGGTGTTGCCACTTCTAGCCCTGACTTGGATGTCGGCGGTTCTGGCCATGACAGACAAAAGATCAATATTGTTTCAGATCCTTTTTGCAGTGTTTGATTCATTGCAAGGCTTTGTTATTGTCATGGTCCATTGTATTCTGCGAAGGGAGGTGAGGAATGGCTTCCCAGGCTCCTAAGAGGCTCTGCTTGACAGGGCCATTTGGGACAGGGTTCAGTGGGCATGGTGGTGCTGGGTTGATGGTTGGACTGGACTTATGCTTTGTTCTCATCAGTTTCTGGTTGCTTGAGAGGGCATCTTGGGACATGGTTCAGTGGGCATGGTGGAGCATGCTGGGTTGATGGTTGGACTGGACTTTGTCTCATCAATTTCTGGTCCTCTGAAGGGCAGTGCTTGAGAGGGCTCTTTGGGACATGGTTCAGTGGGCATGGTGGTGTTGGGCTGATGGTTAGACTGGACTTTGTCTCATCAATTTCTGGTCCTCTGAAGGGCAGTGCTTGACAGGGTGCTTCAGGCCGTGGTTCAGTGGGCATGGTGGAGCATGCTGGGTTGATGGTTGGATTGGATTTACTCTTTTTTCTCACCAGTTTCTGGTCCTCTAAAGGACAGTGCTTGGTACGACACTTTGGGACAGGGTTCAGTGGGCGTGGTGGTGCTGGACTGATTGTTGGACCGGACTTACTCTTTGTTCACATCAGTTTCTTGACAGGGCACTTCAGGACATGGTTCAGTGGGCATGGTGGTGTTGGGCTGATGGTTGAACTGGGCTTATTCTTTGTTCTCATTGGTTTCTGGTCCTCTAAAGGGCAGTGCTTGATATGGCACTTCAGGCCAGGGTTCAGTGGGTCTTTTCCAACCAAAAATGATTCTAGGATCGTATGATTCTGTGGTTCTACCTTAGAACCCCACTGTGGGCTGGGACACCTCTCAACTAGACCAGCTTTAAACCGTAAACTAGGCAGAACACTTGAGACACTAATTCAGGTGGGTTTATTTTTTTTTTTTTTCCATATGGAAAAAGAAAATTAATAGGAAATTCCCAAAGAGCAGCAAAGAAGTAAAATCTGATGCTCTTGTAAGACTTTTTTGGTTTCACAAATGTGTGTGATCTGCTCTTCTATGGATCAGTTTGCAGCAGCAAAGACACAAACGAGTGAGGCCCCATCCCTGGAGCCATTCAAGGTCAAACTTGATGGGGCCCTAAACACCCTGATCTAGTTGGAGTTGTCCCTGCTCACTGAAAGGTGGTTGGACAAGATGGGCTTTGAGGGTCTCTTCCAACATAGTGATTCTGTGAATTGCTTACTGCAAGAAGTTCCTACACTGAAAGAGACTCCAGGGCTGGAGACAAGCTGAGACAGTTGGGGTTGTTCAGTCTGGAGAAGAGAAGGTTCCCAGAAGACCTTATTGATGGCCTTCCAGTATCTGAATGGGGCTACAGGAAAGCTGGAGAGGGACTTTTTCATGTGTTGGGTAGTGATAGGACTGGGGGGAATGGAGTAAAACTACAAGTGGGCATATACAGATTGGATGTTAGAAAGAAGTTCTTCACTATGAGGGTGGTGAGAGCCTGGAACAGGTTGCCCAAGGAGGTGGTGGAAGCCTCATACCTGGAAGTTTTTAAGGCTAGGTTGGATGTGGCTGTGGGCAACCTGATCTAGTGTGAGGTGTCTCTGCCTGTGGCAGGGGGGCTGGGACTGGATGATCCTTGTGGTCCCTTCCAACCCTGACTGATTCTATGATAAGAAATTCTTGCCAGTGAGGGTGATGAGACACTGGCACAGGTTGCCCAGGGAGGCTGTGGATGTCCCCTCCCTGGAGGTGTTCAAGGTCAGGCTGGATAAGACCTTGAGCAACCTGAGCTGGTGAGAGGGCAGGGGGGGCTAGAACTGGATGATCCTTGTGGTCCCTTCCAACCCTGGCAATTCTTTCATTCAGTAGCTCCAGTAACTTCTGTTTTAAACTGGCACTGCAGCTCCACAGGTCACTGCAATGCCTCAAGTCAGTGTGCACTGCAATCTTTGCACTGCACCAGGGTGTCTCCTCCTCAGCTGAAATAGTCTTGCTGCTTTGTCATCTGCAGAAGAATTTTGCTCTGGCAGTGCCTGTCAGGGAAAACCCTGCCAACATATTTGTCACTCTTGATGGCAGCTACAAAGCTATCTCAGTTATAGCCTCTCACATTGATCTAATATTTATAGCATGCCAGCAGAGGCAAAACAATAATTCTGACTGTTGGGCGGGGGGAAAATATGGGGTGGAATCTATCAACATAACATTCAAACAAAGAGGAGAAGCTCCCTGCTTTGCTGTGCCTCTACTGTTCATCCTATTACCAGAGAGAGGCAGCCTTTCACAGTTAGGTATGTGCAGACCTTCAGGTTCTGCTCTGAGATGTGTTTCTGTAGACAGGGATGATGGAAACGTTGATGACTTGCTCTGGTGTGCTGTGCCAGTGGCCTTTGTGTGACAAGGTCTGCCTCAGGAAGCCAGGGAGGTCCACTGAGTAAGATATACAACTGCAAGAGAGCTCATTGATGAGTTGAGTCTCTTTCTGCCTTCCATCAATGTCTTTTGGAAAGACAGGAGGTCATTCTGTGCTTCTGGGTCAGAAAGGCATAGGACAGTAGGGGTTGGAAGGGACTTTCAGAGATCATCCAGTCCAACCCCTCTGCCAGAGCAGGATCACCCAGGGCAGGGCACACAGGAGCACATCCAGGTGGAGTTTGAAAGTCTCCAGAGAAGGAGACTCCACAACCTTTCTGCTCCAGGGCTCCAGCACCCTTACACCAAAGAAGTTTCTTCTTATGTTGAAGTGGTACCTCCTGAGTTCCAGTTTGTACCCATTGTTAATTGTCCCATCCCTGGGCACCACAGAACAGAGCCTGACACCTTCATCCTGACACCCACCCCTCAGGTATTTACAGGCATTGATCAGATCTCCTCTCAGCCTTCTCTTCTCCAGACTAACCAGCCCCAGGGCTCTCAGTCTCTCTCCATAGGGGAGATACTCAAGTCCCCCATCATCCTTGTGGGTGAGACCTTGAGTAACTTATGCTGGTGGGAGGTGTCCTTGCCCATGGCAGGGGTGTTGGAAATAAGTGATGTTGAAGGTCCCTTCCAGCACAACCCACTCTATGAATATATGGATCTGTGAATCCATGATTCTGTGAATCTATGATTCTGTTAATTTGTGAATCTATTCACCTGTGAATCTCTGAACCTATACCTAAGCAGGCACTGGAAGATGGTGAGGCAGGTGTCAGAGACTAGGGCATGACAGGAAATGTTAGTCTTGAGGCTTCCCCATCAGAGCTAAATGCTTGGCCTGACCTGCTTGAGAAGGAGATTGCTTACAGCTATTTTGAAGCCCACAGAGTACCTCCTGTAACTGCTGGTGTTGGGTGGAACCCACATGTTGGCTGCCTTTGCTGTGCTCTGCTGACTGAAGCAGCAGCCTTTGGCTGCAGTGGATGGTTGGTGTCTAAAGCCCACGTCTGTGTGCTGCAGGAGGGAAATAAAGAGTGCATGAGTAGGGAGAGGGTAAGTTCTGAGAGATGGGAGCTGGTTACTGTTGCTAAGGAAACCACTTCCCTGGTACCCACACGTTCTGCCTCTCCTGCTTGGCCTGGCTCTAAGAAAACCTTGCAAGCTGATGTGGAAAGGCAGGCAAGCAGGAAGCAAGGTCGTGTCCCAAAGGCCGGTGTAGAGCTGGCACTGTCTGCACCTACTCAAACAAGGAGCTTGAACAAGCAGTTGGGGATATAAGCTGCATGAGGTACAAGTGCAATGTCCTGCAGCTGGGGCGGGCCAACCCCAGGCACCCAGCCAGGATGGGTGCAGAGAGGGTTGAGAGCAGCCCTGGAGGTGTTCAAGATGAGGTTGGATGAGACTTTGAGCAACCTGTGCTGGTGGGAGGTGTCCCTGTCCATGGCAGGGGGTTGGAATTGGATGATCTTGTGCCTGATGAGGAGAGGCTGAGGGATCTGAGGCTTTTTAGTCTGGAGAAGAGAAGACTGAAAGGGGATTTAATAAATACTTGAGGGCTGATGGCCAGGAGTGGGGGGACAGGCTCTGCTCACTTGCTCCTTGAGATAGGACAAGGAGCAATGAATGGAAGCTGCAGCACAGGAGGTTCCAGCTCAACATGAGGAAGAACTTCTTAACTGTAAAGGTCTCAGAGCCTTGGCACAGGCTGCCCTGAGAGGTTGTGGAGTCTCCTTCTCTGGAGCCTTTCCAGGCCTGTCAGGTTGTGTCCTGTGTGACCTGAGCTTGATTGTCTGGCAGAGGGGTTGGACTCAATCTCTTTGTGTCCCTTCCAACCCCTGACATCCTGGGATCCTGTGCTCTTTAAGGTTCCTTCCAGCCCTTCTATGCATCTATATGTATGAATCCTACTATCAGACCATACCGAAGGGAATGAGAAGACAAAACCTTATCTTCTCACCAAAACCAGGTTTGGCTTGAGATCATCACTGACTACTAATAAATTCTGTCTCACAGGCAAGTGTGGTTGTGTGAACTTGGTGTGGGTGGCAGACCTTGCCTTCCAGCAGCCACAGCATGTGGCAGCTGTGTGAAATGGCAGAACTAAGCCTTTCCGTTTAGTGCTGCTGCTCTAAGTAAGTATGGCAGGGAGAAGTCCTGCCCTGGGGACCCAATGCAGTTTGATGGAACCTTTGATGAGGGCAGAGGATGTGAAGGTGCACAGGAATCAGCATGAGATGTTGTTTCCACAGGTCCAGGATGCGTTCAGGTGTCGACTGAGGAACTGCCAGGATCCAATCAATGCAGATTCTTCGAGTTCTTTTCCCAATGGACATGCTCAGATCATGGTTAGCTTTGCTCTTTTTTGTTTGGTTTGTTTTTTTTTTTTTTAATCTTTGATTCTTCCTTTACTGTTCCTAAACTAGAAAAAAAAAAAGAACCCCAGAAACCTTAACAAGTTTTCTGCAAGTCTGCAGAGCTGAATCATAGAATCATAGAATGGTCTAGGTTGGAAGAGACCTCAAAGATCATCCAGTTCCAACCCCCCACCATAGGCAGGGACACCTCCCACTAGATCAGGTCGCTCAAGACCTCATCGAGCCTGGCCTTGAACAGTATGAACATGAAGCCTGGTCTAGGGTAGGATGTCCCTGCTCATGGCAGGATGGTTGGAACTGCATGATCCTTGTGGTCCCTTCCAACCCTGACTGATTCTGTGAAAGTTATTCTTCCATATACATTAAACCAAACCCCTTATACCCTCTAATAATTATTTTATTAGAATTCTGTACCCCCACCTATTACATTCCAGGTTTTTTTTTTTTCTGGCCAGGCAGCATGCTTTGAAAACCTCCCAGTTATATACTTTGTAGAGCTCTGCTGTGGTAAAATAAACACACTTCACCTTCTCAGCAGCAAGAAACCATTTGTAAGAGGCTGCAACTCTGTAGGGAGGACGTTTGAGGCCAAAAAAAAAAAAAGAAAGAGGGGGGAGGGGGATTGTAGTTTAATTTTTAGTAATGTTTCTTCTGTTGCCTTCTTTCTTGTTACAGACTGATTTTGAAAAGGACGTGGACATTGCCTGTCGGTCAGGTAAGAGCAGTGAGAGAGTGCTTAGCCAAGAAAAAAGGTGCTTTGTGCTGTTCCTTGTGGTGGGAAAAACCAGGAGAAGCTCAGGGCTGAGAATTTGTTTGCAGCACTTACTTGCAGCTGTTAAAATGAAGCAAACAAAAAAACCAAAGAGATTTATTTGATTTTCTTAACGAAAGGCTTTGACGAGACTTCAGCACCTGGGAAGCAGCCAAAGGGGTGCTTGGCTGTTAGAAGCTGGCTGGGCTGGGGAAGCTCAGGCTTAGCACCCAAACCTTCCCTGGCTCTGGGACACAGGCAAGTAGGAAAAAGTTGTTTTGGTAGCAAAGAGATGAGGTCCCACCTGGAATATTGCAGCCAGTGCTGCACTCCCCAGCTCAAGAGCCCTGTGAGGAGAGGCTGAGGGAGCTGGGGGTGTGCAGCCTGCAGAAGAGGAGGCTCAGGGCAGACCTCACTGCTCTCTACAGCTACCTGAAGGGAGGCTGTAGCCAGGTGGGGTTGGTCTCTTCTCCCAGGCAACCAGCAACAGAACGAGGGGGCACAGCCTCAAGTTGTGCCAGGGCAGGTATAGGCTGGATGTTAGGAGAAAGTTCTTGCCAGAGAGAGTGATTGGCATTGGAATGAGCTGCCCAGGGAGGTGGTGGAGTCCCCATCCCTGGAGGTGTTTGAAAAAAGACTGGATGGGGCACTTAGTATCATGGTCTAGTTGATTGGCTAGGGCTGGGTGATAGGTTGGACTGGATGGTCTGAAGTTCTTCAGTATCAGGTTGGTGAGACTCTGGAAGAAGCTGCCCAGGGAGGCTGTGGCTGCCTCCTGCCTGGGGGTGTTCAAGGACAGGTTGGGTGAGACCTTGAGCAGCTGAGTCTAGTTGAGAGGTGTCCCTGGGCATGGTGGGGAGGTTGGAGTGGATGATCTCTGAGGTCCCCTCCAGCCCAAGCCAGTCTATGACATGCCCAAAGGACAGCTTTTTGCTGCAGTCCTGCCTGGGCAGCTCCAGTTTGCAATGGAGAGAGAAAGCAAGCGGGAGAGATGATGTCTTTTGCACAGGGCAAGGCAAGGCAGAAGCCTCACTTAGCTGCTCTGCATCACCCACCTCTTTGCTGGCTATTTGGGGAGACAAGGAGCCTGATCTCATTAAGGGAAAGGCTGAGTTCCCAGTCAGTCACCTTTAAAAAAGCTGCCAGTTGAGTCTCTTGCTCCGTGGAAATTGCTCTTCCATGCAGATGAGTTTTCATATGCTCATGCATTGTGAAGGGAGGCTGTGCAGATGGGTTCTGAAGGGAGCAGGATGGTGCAGTGTAAGCCAAATCCACCTCTGTCACCATCCAGTGCTGACCGAAGCCCACACTGGCCCATGTGGCTCCTACTTCTTGACCTCTGCAGCCTGGAGAGCCTTGTCAGGGGCATCCTTGGCGAGGTGGACTTAGGATACGGTTATGAGCAGGCTTGGCTTGATAAATATTTCATCTCAGTCTATTTAATGAAAGATTTAACAATAGCTTGAAGAGTCTTAACAAGTGTGAGTGGGGATGATGCAGCAGCCACATTCCAGCTGGGGTTTTAGGAGTGCTGTTTAGAGACATGTTCCTCTTTCCATCATGGAGCAAGGAATCACAGAATTAACCAGGTTGGAAAGACCTTCAGAGGGCTGGAGAACCTCTGCCGTGAGGAGAGACTGAGGGAGTTGGGGCTGTTCAGTTTGGAGAGGAGAAGGCTCCAAAGTGACCTTATTGTGGCCTTTTGGTATCTGAAGTGGGCTACAAAAAAGCTGGGAGGGACTTTTTAGGGTGTCAGGTAGTGATAGCACTGGGGGGGATGGAACAAAGCTGTTAATTGATAAATTCAGACTGGATATTAGGAAGAAGTTCTTCAGCATGAGAGTGGTGAGAGCCTGGAATGGGTTTCCCAGGGAGGTGGTGGAAGCCTCACCCCTGGAGGTGTTTAAGGCCAGGCTGGATGAGGCTCTGGACAGTCTGATCTAGTGTGAGGTGTCCTTGCCCATGGCACGGGGGGTTGGAACTGGCTGATCCTTGTGGTCCCTTCCAACCCTGACTGATTCTCTGATTCTGTCACCCAAGACCTTCTAATTAGCTAAGCCCTGGCACTGGAGAGGCAGTTGTGTGCACAGCAGGAGGGTGGGATGCCTTACCAGCTGCTCACTATGGAGCAGGGCAGTGAACTGACAGCTGCTGCTGGAGGATCTGGGTCAGCAGAGCCCTCAGGCTACCAAAAGGGATGCAAATGTAACACCTGAGCTAGCTCAAGTTGTCTTAACTTGTCTCAGGCCATGAGATGGATTTTATTGCACAGACTAGCACTGGTAGGAATTAAAACCTTACCAACTGGGGCAAGAAGATCCTTGCAGCCAGCTGGAATAAACCCAGTAATTGATTCTTTTTTTTCCCCTTTGCTACCTATCTTTTTTTTTTTTTTTCCCCCCTTTGATTGAAAATGTTGAATTACAAACAAATTGGGGTTTTTTAAGAGCAATAATTCTGATTGAATTATTGCTTTAGCATCTTGATACCAATGGAATTCCTTCCCAACGTGGTTATTACTTTTTAAATGTCTCTTTTATTAAAAAAAAAAAGGAATAAAAAAATTAACACAGAGTAGTTTTTAAAACTCAGTGAAGAAGAACATTTAGGAGCTGAGAAAAACACGTTCCTGGCTCTGATCTTATGGGAGGTCATTACAGTGGATTGACAAAAGGATTCTGCCTTTACAGTCTGCTTGGCATTTGCCAGGAGGTTGTGTGGAGTTAATATTGGCAGTACAGGAGTCAGAGGGGAAACCCTGAATGGAGCTGGACCTGGCAGGATTTTGCCTCAGCTGTAGCTCACCTAAAAATCTCTGTAAGGCAGGAGGGATAAAGGAAAGGGTGATTTAAATTCCTGGAAATGATTGAGGCTTAGTCAGAGATCTGTGTCAGGTAGAGATGATAGATGGAGGGAGATGGTGATTTGAAATAAAACCAAAAGCAAAACAAATAAAATTAAATTTAAATTAATGACTTAACTAAATTAATTAAATTTAATTTAATAAAAGACAATAAAACCAGCAAGGCAATGCCAAAAGCTACCACAAAAAAAAAAAAAGAAACCAACCACAAAACAAACAAANCCACAAAAAAAAAAAAAAAAAGAAACCAACCACAAAACAAACAAAACCACACCAAATAAAACCTCAAAACCACACACACAAATAAAAAAAAAACCACACAGAAAAATAGCAAGCCAAAGCCAAAAGCTACCAAAAAAAAAGACCAACTACAAAGCAAATAAAAAAACAAAACCCAGACAAANAACCACACACACAAATAAAAAAAAAACCACACAGAAAAATAGCAAGCCAAAGCCAAAAGCTACCAAAAAAAAAAGACCAACTACAAAGCAAATAAAAAAAAACAGAAAAAAACCCAAATCACACACAAAACCCCAAAACCTCCCACAAAAACAGCAAACCAGAGCCAATAGATACACCCCCAAAAAAGAAACCAACCACAAAACAAACAAAAAACCCCAACAAAACCCAAATCATGCACACAAACCAAAAACCCCAACCAAAACCAGCAAGCCAAAACCAAAAGGTACCTCAAAACCAGAGAAACCAACCCCAAAACAAATTAAAAAACCCACAAAAAACCCAAATCAAACAAAACAATAAAAAAAACAAAACCAGCAAACAACAAAGCCAAAAGCTNACAAAACAATAAAAAACCAAAACCAGCAAACAACAAAGCCAAAAGCTACTACAAAAAGAAGAAATCAACCACGAAGCAAACAAAAAAGCCACAAACCCCACAAATCAAACAAGAAAAATCAAATGAAGCCACAAACCACCAAAAAACCTCAAACCAATAATTTAAAAAAAAAAACTAACAAAGCAGACAAGCAACGAAAAATCCACAAATAAACCCCAAAGCAAACAACCAAAACCACCAGAAACCCCCCCAAAACACCAAACCCCCATACAAAAAATATACCTAAAGACACAACAGAAAACCACAGGTAAACCCCAAACCAACCACCCAAAACCACCAAAAAACCCCAAGCCAACCTCAAAAAACTCCAAACCCCCCATAAAAAAAAACAAAAACCAAAGACACGACAAAAAACCACAGATAAACCCCAGACCAAACAAACAAAACCACCAAAAAACCCCAAACCAAA
>VWZI01016948.1:977835-988201 GCA_013396835.1 Psilopogon haemacephalus | reverse complement strand
CCCCCCTGCCATGGGTAGGGACACCCTATCCTAGCTCAGGCTGTCTAGAACAGGTTGGATGAACCCTTGAACAGTTGAGCCTAGCTGAGAGGTATCTTTGCCCATGGCAGGGAAGTTGGAATAGATAATCTCTAAGGGTCCCTTCCAACCTGAGCCATTCTGTGATTCTATGATATGGCAAATTCATAGATTCATAGAATGGGTTGGGTTAGAAGGGACTTTAAAACTCATCCAGTTCCAACCCCCCTGCCATGGGCAGGGACACCTCCCACCAGCCCAGGTTGCTCAAGACCTCATCCAACCTGGCCCTGCACACCTCCAGGGAGGAGGCATCCACAACCTCTCTGGGCAAGGTTTGGGAGCTTAGCACTAGCTGGTAGACATCTGAGCCCTTTGCAACAAGCCACTTCTGTTTTACAGTGCAGCACTGCTACAGGAACCAAAAGTGAGGTCTGTTTTCCTTCAGATTAGCAAAAGCCATTTGTATCTGTGGGTTATGGGATGGCAGAACTAGAAGGAGAGGATAAAGATAACCATTATCAATACATTAATTTTGATAGCTTCCATTTGTCTCCTTCCAAGCCTGTAAACGTCAATGCAAACAAGGCCTCTTTATTGGGTCTCATAGATCAAGGGGACAGCTCCTGCAAGGAAATGTATGGAAGAAAGGAGAAACCTCTAAAGGACCATTAATAAAAGGGTGAATATTCCTCCCATAAATCCATGTTTTTATAGTAGCCTTCTGCACGGCTTACTGCACGTACCCTGGTGTAAGATCTGCAGTGCCAGGGGCTCTCTGTTCCCCCTCTGCTGTCTTTTAGATGGTTGCAAACACTTTCCTTAAGTCATTTCCTGCAGGCATTCAAAGAGTGCTGCTTGACTTAAAGGGTTGACCGAGGAAAAGGTCCTGGGGGGTCTGGGGTGATGAAAACCTCAGCATGAGGCTGCAGTGTGAGTGCAGCCCAGACAGCAACTGTGTGCTGGGCTGCAGCAAGAGCAGCTGTGGGCAGCAGGGCAAGGGAGGGGATTCTGCCCCTTGGCTCTGCTCTCCTCACACCCCACCTGGAGTACTGTGTGCAGTTCTGGAGCCCCCAACACAAGAGGGACATGGAAGTGTTGGAGCCAGTACAGAGGAGGCCACTAAGATGGTGAGAGGGCTGCAGCAGCTCTGCGACAAGGACAGGCTGAGAGAGTTGGGGCTCTGCAGCCTGGAGAAGAGAAGTTGGATGGTTCCAACTAGATATTCTTTCCAATCCATCCCATTCCATGCATCTATGGAACTGGGCCATCAGTTGTATGTTTTCTCCAGTCTCACTGCATGAAGTCCTACACCACCTTGCAGCCAGACCACTTTTTCATGCTTTGTCCCCAGCCCAAACCCTAAACAGCTTTAATGTGGAGATTTACAAACCTCCAGACCTGTCATTCTTAGACAAGGGGGAAAGATGAATGAGAGCAAGAGTTTTACCTTGCTCTTTCTGCTTTGAAATAGGAATGTAAATGACAATCTGCATTTACCTTTTAAATGAAAGAGAAGCTGGGATCCACTTAAGTAATACATGCTCCCAAATCCAACTACTTGCCTACTCCTTAAATTATTTGGTTGTTGACACGAAGAGCTCAGCTGTCAGATAAGTGAAGAGCAGCTTCAGTGGCCAGGGCTTCTCTTGAAAGCTAGAAATTTAAGGTATGCCAGAATAAACCTCTGGCAGGTAAGTCTGTGTGTAAAAACAGAGACTCTCAGGCACAGGAAGAAGTCGTTAGGTGGAGTAAGGCAAAAATGAAATGACAGAGTTAGGTGTCTAAGCCCACAGGTTGGCTTTAGGGACTCTAAAGGATGTCATGTTTGATAGTAGCCAAAGGCAGACGACATGCCTGGAGGATGAGAATAAAGAGGCAGGGTCAGGCAAGGGAAGATTATCCTTATCAAATTGTGTAGCAGCAGCTGGAGGAACTGAGCCTGGCTACAAAGCAAAAGCTGAGGTGGAGCAGGGATTACATGGATGTAGCTGACACTTCTTCAGGCTTTGTGCTAGACGCCTGGGAAAGAGGCACTCCACTGAAAGGCAAAACAAAAGCCTCACCTGTAATGGCCTGAGACAAATCCAGCAGCAAGCCCTTTTCTGGTTTGATGCTCCGCAGAGGTATTTGAAATGTCATCTGCTTGGCACAATGGGAGAACCTTCGTCTTCAGTTTAAGGTGACCAGGTCCAACCATTCTCTGGGTCTGCCAAAGTTGGGGCTAAACCGTGTCCCTCAGCACCACAGCTCTGCCTCTTGGAAATCACCTGCTGGAAACAGTTTGAAATTAGAGCAGATTCAAATTGCATGTTAGGAACAAGTTCTGCACTGCGAGTGCGGTGAACACTGCAACAGGTTGCCCAGGGAGCTGGTTGAGTCCCCATTCCTGAAGATATTCAAGGCTCTGAGCAACCTAATCTAGTGGAGAATGTCCCTACTGACTGCAGGGAGCTTGGACTGAATAACCTGTGGAGATCCCTCCCAAACCAAACCGTTCTATGATTCTATGAGACTCTATCATATTCTCCTAGGAGTGCAGAAAAAAAAGTGTTTGGTGGTTTCTTCTCCCCAGCAACTAGTGATAGGATGAGGGGAAACGGCCTCCAGTTCCACAAAGGGCAGTTCAGGTTGGATATTAGGAACAATTTCTTTGCTGCAAGAGTTGTCAGGCACAAGAACAGGCTGCCCAGGGAGGTGGTGGAGTCACCATCCCTGGAGGGTGCTCAAAGACCCTGCAGACATGGCACTTGGAGATGTGGTTTAATGGCCACGGTGGTGTTGAGTTGATGGTTGGACATGATAAACTCACAGGTCTTTTCCAACCGAAATGATTCTATGACTCTAGTAAAATTAATACCTAAACTATTCCGTTCCTTCCAAACCCATTTCTATTTTGAAGCTGCCATCTCTTTGGGCAGCCTGGAGGAGAGCTGCAGCATCCTTGCCATACACTCAGCCATTCGCCTGGCAAACCACTGCACAGCCAAGCAGAGCATTGTAAATTCCAACAGCTTTTAAACACACCTCCCAGGAGGCCAAAGGAAAGTGCATGCAAAGGTCAAGACTGCAGTCATCAAGGTAGTGGAACCAGTGCCTGAGCAGAGGAGCATCACTCATAGCCAAGGGAAGGCTGCCAGGTAAAGATGCTGCTGCCACCCAGGCTTTTTCAAGCCCTTCCTTTAGCTGAGGGCTAATTTCTTAAGGACCTCTTAGAGCATTATGCTGCCTCCTTGCAAACAGGGCAGGGCTCCAGAAGTCCCTTCCAAGCAAAGAGGAGATCTTTTCTGAGAAGTCAGGTCAGCTTCCCAGCTAGTCTGGGAGGGAGAGCTGGAATGCGATAAGCATCGCAAAAGGGCTTAGATTAAGTGAAGTAACTCTTGATTGCTGCAGAAAGCCAAGCTGAGCTTTGAAGAAAGAGCAGGTGATTAATCTAATTGGGTAAGAGATACTGCAAGGAGTGGTCAGTAATTAATTGAAGTGCAGACTAATGCCCAGGTAAGAGACTGAGCAAAATCCAATAGACTTAAGAGCATGTCCCAGCGAATTAGCCATTGGCAGCTGGAAGAAGCTTCCCTGTAAGCCCCATTCACCACTCCATCCTGGCACAATGACACAGCTGAAGAGGTGACAAAGCTTCTGGCCAGAAGGATCTCCTGGAGGGAAACAGATCCTCTTCTTTAATAGTAATAAGCTGTGTTTGTGGTATCAGAAATACAGGATCAAAATCTCACTGAAAAAAAAAAAAAGAACACAGGAAAACAAACCTCCATGGCAGCTACAACTCCGCTTCAAAGGAGGCTGCCTGAGGCAAGACAGCCTCTGCAGACCACACAACTCTGTCCTCTTAGAGCCTCAGCAATGAGAAGGAAAAAAAAAACAAAGAGGAACACAAACAGAGTACAGGTCCAGAGAAGAGCAACAAAGCTGGAGAAGGGTCTGGAGAAGAGCAGCTGAGGGCAATGAGGGTGTTTGGTCTGGAGTAAGGGAGGCTGAGCAGAGACCTCATTGCTCTCTACAGATCCCTGAAAGGAGTTTGGGGCCAAGTGGGTGTAGATCTCTTCTCCCTAGTAACAAGAGATACAATGAGCCCCAAAAAGCCTTAGGTTGCACCAAGTGAAGTTTAGGAAGGGTATTAGAGGAAACTTCTGGAAGGGTTCTCAAAGACTGGAAGAGGCTTCCCAGGGAGGTGGTTGAATCCCCATTCCGGGTGGTGTTTCAAAGAGGGAGAGATGTGGTGCTGAGGGCCATGGTTTGCCCCCAGCATTGATAGAGAATGGTTGGACTGAATGACCTTAAAGATCTTTGCCAGCTGGAACGCCCCTGTGATGCTATGGAAGTGAAGGCTATTCTACTCTTCCATCTCTTCAACACTGACCAGAAATGCAATCAACTTTAATGGAACAATTTAAGAAAGATGTCAAGGTGCTTGAACATGTCCAGAGAAGGGCAGCAAGGCTGGGGAGGGGGCTGGAGCACAGCCCTGTGAGGAGAGGCTGAGGCAGCTGGGGGTGTGCAGCCTGCAGAAGAGAAGGCACAGGGCAGACCTCATTGCTCTCTACAACTACCTGAAGGGAGGTTGTAGCCAGGTGAGGTTTGTCTCTTCTCCCAGGCAACCAGGGACAGCACAAGGGGACACCAGAACAAGGGGACAGTCTCAAATTGTGCCAGGGGAGGTATAGGCTGGATTTTAGGAGGAAGTTCTTCACAGAGAGGCATTAGAATGGGTGTCCAGGGAGGTGGTGGAGTCTCTGTCCCTGGAGGTGTTCAAGAAAAGCCTGGATGAGACACTTAGTGCCATGTTCTCATTGATTGGATAGGGCTGGGTCATAGGTTGGACTGGATGGTCTTGGAGATATCTTCCAACATGGCTGATTCTGTGATCTCAAAGTCCAGTGCCAGCCACCACTGCATGACCAAGCAATGCTGGTCAAGCCCAAGTGTTTTGCCCCCTTGACTCTTTTGAAGAGGGAGAATTTGGCATTCAGAAGAGACTTCCAGACTGGCAGACTTTGGAAGCTCTTTGTATTGAGCAGTAGACCTGGCATGCAGCTTATTCTGGGAAAATCAAGGGCATTAAAGTTTCATGGAATGGTTTGGGGCCCTAAAGATCCCCCAGTTCTAACCCCACCACCATGGGCAGGGACACTTTGACTAGATCAGGTTGCTCAGGTAATAGCTGTGGAGGTGCCTCCTTGTTTCCAACAAATAGTGTTCAAAATGACCTCTTAGAAACCTTCATCTGTGGAACAGATGGGTGCAACAGATGGATTACTGAACTCACTTGCACCTTAGCAAGGGTACTTATAAGTGGCTCTACAGAGAATCGACAGAACTTTAGAGTTTGGAAGGGACCTCCAGAGATCATCCAGTCTAACTGCTGTGCCAAGACAGGGTCCTATAGGGTAGTTCACACAGGAATGCATCCAGGTAGGTTTTGAAATACCCCAGAGAAGTAGACTCCACAACCTCTCTGGGCAGCCTCCATCGCCCTCACTGTAAAGAAGTTTCTCCTCGTGTTGAGGTGAACGCTTCTGTGTTCCAGTTTGTACACGGAGTGGTTGGAGATCTTTCAGGCTATCCTCATTTGTAGCAAAGCAGTGAGGTCTTTCTCTGCAGGGGCAGATATTGCATGCATGCCAGTGTATGCTCTCATGCTGGTGTCTTGAAATCTGTCATCTGGGGCACGCTGGCACCTTACCACATCTATTTTCCCACCCCTCCTGTTAGCTTCTTCGCTGCAACCACTGCACTGAGTTCTGCTACGCAATGCCTGGAAATCCTCTGGGCTCAGACCAACAGCTTTGTAGGTGGAGATGAGGGTACTGAACTTGACTTAACATCCTGGGGAGCCTGCAGGACCAACACTGCTGACAGGTTCCTGAACAGGTGCACCGCACCACCCCGCACCGCATCGATGAGCTCCTAACTGCTGATGGCAAATGCATTGCACTGGCGTAGGACACCTTCAGCAAACAACAAAGCATGGCTTTAGAAGCTCTGCTCACCTCCACCCAGATGGGACAGATGGCTCCAGCCAGGCAGGCACAGCAGAAAGCAGTAATCACAGACAGAACTGTCATGGCCATCACCTGTCTGGAGAGAGCAGCCAGAGGAGGGAACAAATGGGCTGTGCCGTTCACCTGGGGTGCCAGGACACCACACAAAAGGAAGCAAAGCCAGCTGGGGATCCACCACTGAACAGAGCCACACTTGATTAACCAGCACAGCAACTGCTAACACATCTCCTCCTCAAGACCAGCAGCGTGAGCATTTTCACTCTGTTCTCTGTGAACCACAGATCCATAGAATGGCTCGGGCTGGAAGGGACCTTAAAAGATCATCCAGTTCCAACCCCCTTGCCATAGGCAGGGACACCTTCCACTAGCCCAGGCTGCTCTTAAACCTGAGAAGAGAGGAGTGTTCAGATTTCAGAGCATTCTCAAAGCAGACCTAAAGCCCATGTACACAAAAGTAGCTCACGGAAAATGGTGTTGACCTAGAGGTATTTAGTGGTGTTGAAAGGAAAATACCTGGGTTGGACACTTTTCACATATTTCATGGATTAAGACAATGGTCTGAGTTGGAAAGGACCTTAAAGCCCACATATACAAAAATAGCTCACAGAAAATGGTGTTGACCTAGAGGTATTTAGTGGGTTTGAAAGGAAAATACCTGGATTGAACATTTCTCACATATTGCATGGATTAAGACAATAGTCTGAGTTGGAAAGGTCCTTAAAAATCACCTAGTTCCAACCCCCCTGCCTTAGGCAGGGACACCTTCCACTAGCCCAGGCTGCTCTAAACATGAGAAGTGAGGAGTGTTCATATTTCAGAGCATTCTCAAAGCAGACCTAAAGCCCACATACACAAAAATAGCTAATGGGAAATGATGTTGACCTAGAGGTGGTTAGTGGCTTTCAAAGGAAAATACCTGGGTTGGACACTTTTCACATATTTAATGGATTAAGAGAATGGTCTGAGTTGGAAAGGACTTTAAAGATCCCCTGCCATGGGGAGGGACACCTCAGCAGCAGCAGCATCTGCCCAGCCATGGACTGTTTATAATGTAGTGACAGAACAGGCTCACAGAATGTCAGGGTTGGAAGGGACCCAAAGAGATCATCAAGTCCAACCCCCACCTCCCACCAGCCCAGGTTGCTCAAAGCCTCATCCAACCTGGCTGTGAACACCTCCAGGGAGGGGAAATCCACAACCTGCCTGGGAAACCTGTTCTGGTGCCTCACCACCCTCACTTGGAAAGAATACGTTCTTAATATCCAATCTAAACCTCCCCTCCTCAGGTTTAAAACCTTTCCCCCTTGTCCTATCACTACAAGCCCTTGCAAAAATTCCCTTTGCAGCCTCCTTGTAGCCCCCTTCAGGTAGCAGAAGGCTGCGTTAAAGTCTTCCTGAAGCCTTCTCTTCTCCAGGCTGAACAGCCTCAGCTCTCTCAGCCTGTCCCCATGTTTAAAGGAATCACAAATGAATGTGAGGATCTTTGCTATCCTCCCTCAAGCAGAGAGTAAAGACCAAGCCCAGAGAAACACACAGATTTATGGCAGTTCCTAAATAATGAATCCTTTCCAAATCTTAAATCAAATCCAGTTCTTCCCAACAACAACAGCTGTGCTGAGAACCATCTCTACCTTGAAGGGGGAGAAAAGGATTGCTTCAGTTAATCACCTGAACTCAAAGACTTCATTTGGGTGATGCACAGTGGCAGGACAAGGGGAACTGGGTGGAAGCTGAGCCGTAGGAAGTTCCATGGGAACACAAGGAGGATTTTTTTCTAATGCTGTGAGGGTGACAGAACACTGGAACAGGCTGCCCAGGGTGGTTGTGGAGTCTTCCTCTCTGGAGTTTTCAAGACCCACCTGGATGTGTTCCTCTGTGCCCTTCTCTGGGTGATCCTGCTCCGGCAGGGGGGTTGGACTGGATGAACTTTTGAGGTCCCTACCAGCCCCTCACATTTTCTGATTCTTGACCTTCAGAGATCACTCTTGTACTCAAGAAATTTTTTTCCCAATCTCCAACCTAACCCTCCCCTGGCATAATTTCAGGCCATTTCCTCTTGTTCTATCACCTGAAACTAGGGAGAAGGGCCCAACCCCCACATCACTCCAACCTCATTCAGGGAGGTGTAGAGAGCAACGAGGTCTCAGCCTCCTGGTTAGGTGATAGGTGCTCCATAAACACAAAGCAACATTTTAAATGCAATACAGCTTCTCATGGAAATATTCTTCTCTGCCTCATACACAAGCTTTGATTCTCCACTTCAGAGATGATTTCTACACCCATTCATGCCTTCTTCCCCAAGCATACACACAAAAGATCCAAAAATGCATACACGAATTTAGGGGTTATGAGAGGCACCAAACCAAAATGTAGAGAGAGGTGCCAAATCAAAAGGTAGAAAGATGCCAAATCAAAAGGTAGAAAGATGCCAAACCAAAAGGTAGAGAGAGATGCCAAATCACAAGGTAGAAAAATGGCAATTCAAAAGGTAAAGAATGCCAAACCAAAAGGCAGAGGGAGATGCCAAACCAAAAGGCAGAGGGAGATGCCAAACCAAAAGGCAGAGGGAGATGGAAGCAATCTAAGCCCATGGGAGAGCCAAAGTTAGTGCTAAAAAGGCCCAAATTCAGTCCTTGTACTGCTCCCAATCCTCACACAGTCACTCTTCTCCCAGTGCCTGTGTAGCTCTCTCTCTTAATCCAGACACTTAGACACTTGCCTCATTTGAAGGTAAATAGTCTTACCCATCTCTAAGGGACTGCCTCACTGCTCGGATTTAGGCATGTGAGAAGGAGGAAGGCTGAAGATTAGAGTCTGTCAAATAGGATTTATTTCAACTGTGAGCAAAATAGGTTTTCTCCAGCTGCCAAAGGAAGTCCCTCGCCGTAACAAGTTAGAGGGGCAGGGAATGAAAGAGCAACACGAAGTGATTCAGAAAAATCTGTTTGTATTCTGGTCTTCACTCCTCCCAAAATGAGTTTGCTGAGGCTTAAGAAAATTAAATGGAACAATCAGCAGGAAAGTAAGCCAAAAAAAGAGAGGTTCGATATTTAGTAAATTAATGTATTCAATTCGGCAGGGTCTTATGACTTTCACCATATGCACTAGGGAAAAGGAATTAGGACAAATCATTTTCACCCCTTTGGGCTCAAGAAGATTCTCAGAAATCTACCTAGTCTCAACTAAAGGACTGGAAAAGGGAATCTTTACAAGAGAGGAACAGGTCATGGTGGGGTTGGCGGCGGGGGGGAGTGTGGAGGAGGAAGTTTCTAGAGAATTACAGAGCAGTTGACTTCAATTCCCAGAAAGATTCTGGAACAAACTCTTAAACAATCAGTTGGAAAGCAGGAGGAGGCAGTGAGATGATAAAAGAGAGCCCACTTGAGCGTGTTAAGAACTGATGATGTCAAACCAACCTCATGTCCTTGTCTGCCAATATAATTGGCGTAATGGATTAAAGGCAAGCGGTAGAGGTAATGTGTCTTGCTTTAGCAAGGACTCGGGAGCTGTCTTGAGACACATTCTTCTAAAGAGGCTGAAGAAATATTACCTAGATCAATTGTTCTGGGGCTGTAAATACAAATATCAGCAGGTCCTACACGAACCACTCGAAAGGGAGATGCAGCAGCAGCGGCAGCAGCTGCGGCAGCAGCAGCAGGCGTGAGACGTGCGCCTGACGCTCAGCTGCAAGAGCAGAGCCAGACAGCAGATGTGGCTGCGGAGGTCAGGCAGCTTTAAGAGAGGGAGAGAAAGGGGGATGGAAGTGAAGTGTGATGACAGGAAATGGAGGAAGTGAGCATGACAGGTCAGATCCTGATTTAAGGACTTCAAGCATACCTAGAGGAGCAGGGCAGGCAGGGAGCAGCAAGTTGTGCTCCATGAGAGTAGTGGAACACTGCAACGGGTTGCCCAGGGAGGTGGTTGAGGTCCCACTCCTGCAGGTATTCAAGGTGAGGCTGGAAAGGGCTCTGGACAACCTGATCTACTTGAGGAAGCCTCTGCTGACAGCAGAGGGGGTTGGAGTGGATGACCTTGGGAGATCCCTTCCAAAACAAACCAGTCTGTGATTCTATAGTTCTGTGATGCTGTGATTCTATGACTCAAGGATTCTAAGTTGAAGAGGCAGAAGTGGTCAGTGGGTTCTAGGTTAGAAGCCTGGACTAGTAAATCTGACAGTGCATGCATGCATTTCTGGAAGGACTGATCTGTGCATACATAGACTGGCAGAGGTTGGAAAGGACCTCTGGAGATCATCTAGCCCAACCCCTCTGTGACAGCAAGGTCCTAGTAACCATTTTCCAAAGTGCCATGTCCATGTTTCTTGAACA